>BJCM01267719.1:0-10799 GCA_018326385.1 Flaveria bidentis
TTTCTCTCTTGATGGTATCATACTGTCGGTCAATGGCATTCAAGAATTGGAACAATTTCTGTTCAGATCGGAGTTTGTTGTATGTAAGTATATCAACCGGAGAGGTCATGGGGTTTGGGTCTCGCCGATCGATTTCTCCCCAGATGCCTTGCATGGTAATCCAAAACTCTTCCAGGGGTGTTCCACTTTGTTTGATCCCATTTGCTTTGACATGTAAATCAAAAGTTTGAAGCTTGTCCTTACCACTACTGTAAGTAGTAACAAGGGCATCCCACAATGATTTTGTCGTTGGAAATTCGGTAAGATTGCTTGCAATAGCCGGCTCGATATTCTGAATCAGCCACGAAAAAACCACAAGGTCGTCTTGTTCCCATTTCTCATAGCCATCTTCTGTCGGCTTGGGCGATGCTGGATCTCCTGACAAATGACCTAGAAGGGCTTTTGATTTTCCCCCAATGGCAACTCGGATCATCCGAGCCCATAGGGCATAGTTTTGGTTATTGAGTTTGAGGCTGATTTTCAGAGTATCGGACAGGTTGTGTTTGGAATTTTGATTTTGGGATTGTATCCCACTGAACAGATTAGCCAACTGTGTTGACAGTTGAGTGAGGTTCTGATTTGTTGAGCCATCGTCGGAAGACATGATGGTTCAAGCGGAAGGGTTGCTGGTAGATGATGAGCAGTTGCGAACAAATCCAAGGATAGTTCACTGCTCTGATACCATGTTAAAACTATGGTTATCAAAGAACATTAGAGTTGGTGTTTGGGATTGATTTTGGTTTCTTTTTTCTGTATATTTTCGGTATTACAAAGAGTGTTTAAATACACAGTAGCCTAGCTCTAATTACAGAAATAACAACTAATTTGATCCTGATTTGTGGGAGTCAATCTTATATTTTTGTCCAAGGATATGATGAGATTTCTCTGATCCTATTTTCCCTCCATGCCATCCTCCCTTTCCTAACAATATGTAAATAGATGTATAAACTTTTTGAGTGGCAATAATGTTTTTTCGGATGATAACTCCATTAGTTATAACAAAAATATACACGTACAAGGTTTTTTTTTACCTGATTCATTAGTTAGTAAGTAATTGAAAGGGTGTGTAAAGAGTTGAAATCAACTAACATGAGATTGAATTGTAGGGCATTGCATGAGGAAGAGAAGAGGCCAAAGGGGGGTCTATCAAGGGTGCAGTTCTTCACAATCGTGCTTATATCTAGCTTTGCATACTATGTGGTTCCTAATTATCTTTTTCAATCCATCACCGCGCTCTCGTTCGTATGTTGGATATGGAAGGATTCCTTCAAAGCTCAGCAAATTGGCTCCGGTCTCAAAGGTTTCGGTATCGGAGCTTTCGGCCTTGATTGGGCAACCGTTGCTGCTTTCCTTGGAAGCCCACTCGCCACCCCCGGATTCGCTATGGTGAATATGTTGATCGGCTACGTCATAATATTTTACATGTTGGTTCCCTTGTCATACTGGAACAATTGGTACGAGGCTCGGCGATTTCCGATGTATTCGTTCAAGACATACCATGCTGATGGAACGATATATAACATCTCAAAAGTTTTGAACCAAACTTCTTTCTCTTTCAATCAAGCAGGATATGATGAGTATGGGAAAGTTAATCTTAGCATATTGTTTGTGCTTGCTTATGGTCTAAGCTTTGCATCGTTGGCTGCCACCGTTTCACATGTGCTTTTGTTTCATGGGAGGTAATTAATCTTCCATAACTTACAGATTATCACTCTTTAAGGTTTCATAGGTGGTTGCCAACTTTATACTTGTTTGGCTGTTATATTAGAACAATATGGGAACAAACAAAGGCATCAATCAGCTCAAATATCGGGGACGTACATACAAGGTTGATGAAGAAAAACTACGCGGTTGTGCCAGAATGGTGGTTTCATTGTCTTCTTATATTGGTGATCGGACTCGCTTTGCTTACTTGTGAAGGATTTGGGAGGCAGTTGCAGCTTCCTTACTGGGGAATCATGCTAGCGATCGCTCTGGCTTCAATCTTCACCTTGCCCGTGGGTGTTATTGTGGCCACCACAAACCAGGTGAAAATCAATTGCATGTAATTGCACTAGCTTGTTTGTTTGAGTTTGGATAACATCCGACCTCTCATACCAACTAGTATTTGCAACTAGTATTTGCATAGGGTGTTATATTATGTGTGTGTGTCACATCATGCATGATTGATGAATTGTTTAAATATTTCCAGGGAGTTGGACTTAATGTTATCACAGAGCTGATCATAGGATATCTATACCCAGGCAGACCACTTGCCAATGTGGTGTTCAAAACCTATGGCGACAACAGTATGCGGCAAGCCCTACAGTTTCTCGGTGACTTCAAGCTAGGCCATTATATGAAAATCCCACCAAAGTCAATGTTCATAGTTCAGGTATAAAAAGATAAATAGATATATGAATAACAAAGAAGTTTTAATTAGTCACACCAGACACTAATCATGTTTATTGCCTAAAAGCTTGTAGGAACAATCATCGCGTCAACAATCTACTTTGCTACATCATGGTGGCTCCTCACAACAGTGGAGTATATCTGTGATCCTTCCAAATTACCCGTTGGCAGCCCGTGGACATGCCCAGGTGATGATGTTTTCTACAATGCCTCGATTATATGGGGACTCGTGGGACCTCAACGCATGTTTGGAAATCTCGGGCTGTACTCCAAAATGAATTACTTCTTTCTGTTTGGAATTCTGGCACCTGTGCCATTTTGGTTTATTTCTCGCAAGTTTCCCGAGTGGAAATGGGCCAGGCTCGTCAACATACCGATCCTTATAAATTGTCCAGGACCACCAGCTAAGGCGGTAAACTATAACATGTGGTTTGCTGTGGGGATGTTCTTTAACTTTGTTGTTTATAAGAGGTTCAAGAGCTGGTGGGCGAGGCATAATTATATATTATCGGCTGGTCTTGACGCTGGCGTCGCATTCATGGCTATCCTTTGCTATTTGGTGTTGCAAAATAGGAACATCAATGGACCAGAGTGGTGGGGTTTAGAGCTGGATGATCACTGTGCATTGCCCAATTGTCCTTCGGTCCCTGGTATTCAGGTTCCAGGTTGTCCTGTAATCCAATGAAACCTCCAAGCATGGCAAAATTCTCGCAATTACTAGTATTTAATCTGTTGTGATGTTTACAAAAGTATAATCTTCAAGACAAAATTACTAATTACACATAATTTTAAGAAATTCAAAGATTTTTCAATAAAAATAAGAGAGCCATACAGGTAGAGACGAATATGGGTAGTTTTGGTTCGGTTATTAAGCAAAACGAAACCAATAACCGACGATTATTTTAAGATTTCTTTAACAGTTGTTTTAGTTTGGTTATAAATGGTTCAGTTTTCTTTGCTTATCAGAAAAATATGCTTCGGGTAACTCACATAATGGTCACTTTCAAGTCGTCGGTTAAATTTTCTTTTAGTAAATGAAATCCTTCAACTTTTCACAACATAAAAAGTAACAAGCTTGTTAATTTGTAAATAATAGATGGGTCAAAAGATAGATCATTCATAAAAATATAACAAAATTGTTATGCCATAAATAAATTAATATCTAAAGTAGTGGTGTACAAACCGAATGTTTTTTCTAAAACCGGTTTGGGGTTCAAACCAAAACCGGTTTGGCCAACCGTGGTTAAAACCAGTTTGGCCAACCGTGGTTAAAACCAGTTTGGCCTAAAACTGGATCGGGTTCTAAACCGGTTTGGGCTTTAAAAACCCAAAACTATAAAACCGTTTTTTGTCGGTTTGGAAATCAGTTTTGGTCGGTTTGAAAACAGGTTTGGGCCCATACCGGTTTTGTTTTTCTATTTTCTTTCTTTTTTTTAAAGCGTTATAAATTAAAGAAAACAATTAATTGTAAAAATTAAATAAACTTATAAAATGAATGTTACATATTAATTGTATAAATTAAATAAACATATAAGATGCATTTACATATTTTTATTTTTAAAAATTAAAACATATAAAATTAGAAACATTACATAATTGTTTTTAAAAATAATGTCCACAATTTAAAATCAAAGTGAAATATATCTTACTACTTTAAAAAAATGGTAAATGAGGGTGCCACGTGTCAGTATCATAATCATTCTCATAATTTTTTTCCCGTCTCCCTCTCCTATTAAATAATTACCTTAATTATTAATAAAATTATTTTAATACATTTAATATATAATAAACTAGGATAGTCCCCGTGTAATACACGGATTGAATAAACATAATATTAAATTATTAAACTTATGCATTATAAAAATCATATTTACAGATAAAATATGATGTTAGTTATGTATATATAGCTACTTTAAGTACAATGTTTTAATGTATAATATAATTAAAGTTATATATATATTAGTCCAAGAAAAAAATTTATACCATTTTTTAACTCTCTTATGTAAAAAGTTTCATTTATAAGCATTCTTTTTTGAGATTTATTATAAATAATATTTTTTATAAAAATCTTATTTTAAAAAAAATCTGGTTTGTAAGTATGCTGGTTGTTTTAACTAAATTTTTTTAAAAGTATTTGACGTGTTTATATATTTTTTAAAAATAAAATGACTTAAATAATTTATTTAAAAATGTTTAGTGTTTTAGAAATTTTTAGATTATATAAAACTTTAGTTTCTTGTTATTTAGATTTTGATTAAAATATGTGATTTCTAATTTGCTTCATAAAATTTATCCTAAAAAAGATAGTTTGATTTTTTTAAAGGGATAACTTTGTAAAAAAATAATAAAATATCAAGATTGTTCTAATTAGGTCACTTATAAATTTATTTGTCTCAATTAAATAATTCATAAACTTTTTTGTCTTAATCAGGCCACTTACAAAAAAATTTTGTCTCAATCAGGTCACTTGCAAAAACTTTTTTTGTCTCAATCAATTTACTTACAAATTTTTTTTGTCTCAATTAGGTCAATAAAGTTTCAGAATTATTCTAATTAAATCACTTATAAATTGTAAGAAAAAATTAAAATCAGTTGAAATATATACAATATTAACAATATTTATAAAGAATCGAATCATATAAAAAATTTGATTTTTTTAAAAAATTTAACAAAAATATGAGTGAGATAATTGTAACACTCCTAAAACCTTAATGACCTGGTTGAAACAACTATAAATATTAGTGACCTGATTGGAACAAATAAAAATATGAGTGATATAATTGAGACACTTTTATAACTTTATTATTATTTTATGAAGTTTTCTCTTTTTTAAAAATTAGATAAGAGAGAGAAACATAACAATTAATAATATTTATTTTAATAAGAGAAAGAAATCTATATGAGTATTTAAGTTATTATAATACCATTTTGGAGGGAAAATTGATTTTTGGATGTCTAAAAAATGACAAGTGACAAAACAAGGGTTAAGAGAAGGACAAGTAACAAAAAAAACTTTGTTTTACTAAAAGTAATAGATTATAGTTAGTAATAAATACGAAAAGTTAAAGTATGATATTTTAATATAAGATATGTATAAAATTATATATATTGTTGATACATATGTACCTAGTTTACGATCTTAATGTAATATGTCTGTCATGTCCTAAATGTAAATGAATTGTATGAGTTGAATGAAACAGAATATGTGATTGATGATCTTAATGTTGAATGTTTCAGTGTATGGTTCAATGTTTATTATTTATTAACGCATATTAAACTAACTATATAGGTTTGTTATTGTTTGAATAGATCTTAGTCAAGTAATGATTGAGAAACATATTCAAACTTAGTCGTATGAAGTTTTCATACGAATGGACCATGCTAATGGACCATATGCATGAATACTTCATGTTAATGGACCAGTCGCACGACTGAACCAGGAGACTGGATCAGTCGCACGACTGAGACATACGGATGACTCAGTCACACGACTGAACCTTCAGTCATGTGATTGACTCAGTCGCATGCTTTAGTCGCTCGACTGAACCATGCTAATGGTCCAGTCGTACGATTGACTAACCCTAACCTATTAATACCACTTAATTCGTGGAAAACGCAACACTTTCAATATTTCGACTCCTACTATCCTAGCCGTCCAGAGACCTTAGAGACCCTGTCCCAAGTTCATAGATCGCACTAAATCGTATTGCAATGATTCTTAACGTTTAGATTCATTCTAAGATCGATTCTACATGCGTTCTCACTGATTGGATCGCCAATCAAATAGGATTCCGCACTATTTGAGTTGGTATACACGTAAATCAGTTAGTACTCCGTACGGTACACGGTCCTAACAAGTGGTATCAGAGCTTTGACTCTAAATTTACGTGTGATTCAATCGATTTTGGCCTAAAAATCGTGGTTTTTACTCAAAAATTCAATCTTTTTATGTCAAAAAGTGTTTTCGAAGTCTTCTAGTCATAAAGTTAACGTTTTTCATCATACGACTATTAGGGTTCATAATAAATTCGTGTTTTTGCGTCAAAGTGTTCAAAACATTCATTTTTGCAAAACACATCAGCCTTCAGTCGCACGAGTGACTCAATCGCACGACCGAACTCATTCGCATCCTCCATACGCACGCTTGAACTCAGTCGTCTCCTTCATTCGCACGACTGACCTGCTTCATTTGCATAGACTCCAACCGCATTCTTCTGCAACACGACTGAATCCAATCGCATGATTGAATTCATCCGCAGACTCCATTCGCACGATTAACCCAATCACATAAGTTCAATCGCACAAGTGGTCCATTCGCATAAGCAAAGTATTTGACTTAAAGTTAACTAAATGGAAGAGCAATACTCAGCTTTTACTGCAGGGAGCGACACACAAATCCAAAACCTCTTACTTCTGGAAAATGAGACAGGGAATCACAATAAACCACCTAAGCTAATAAAGTTAGTCGATTACCCTCAATGGAAGCAACGTTTTTAGATTTACCTAAATGGAGTTGATCCCAACCTTTGGGAGTCAATCGAGACAGGGTATGACATGCCAGTAGAAGCTGAGGGAGTGAAACTGACTTTGGGAGGGATGAATGACACGCAGAAGGCAAAATATAACACTGAAAAGAAAATGTACGCCTTGTTAACTCAGTCTATACCGAAGGACATATTCCATCAATTCTCTAAGAATAAACAGGCTAAGAAACTTTGGATAGCCTTGGAAAAACGCTATGACAGGAATGCTTCGTTAAAAGCTCTGAAGACAAAAGCGTTGAAGAAGGAGTTTGACAACTTCTCTTCAATGAGTAAAGAAAGTCTAGATGATGTAATCGACAGGTTCTATCATCTCATGAGTGAGCTACATATTCATGGAGTTAAAACGTCGACGGAAGATAAGGTTTCCAGTTTGGCTGACGGGTTACCAGAGAAGTGGGATTCATTTGTATCTAACCTAAGACAGAACAGTATTTTGGCAAAATTAGATATAAATGATTTCATCCTGAAATTAAGAGAGAGGAACTTAGGATGAAATATATGTCGCGGAAAGGAACGTATGATCAAAATCCTTCGCTTTATAATGCCTCATCTACAACAACCAGTTCAGGAGCATCTCTTCAAACGACTTTTGTTTCCAATTCAACTACTCCTTCACAAACCATAACTTATGGATCTAACACATCTGGGTCATCAAGTACCCATTTTATTGCACCAGAGGCTAATTCTACGAAGTTGAAGACTGAGAACCTCGGGAACATCACTATGGAGGTGGCTAAAGAACACATGGATTTATTGGTGGTTGTGGTACACTCTTATGACGGGTTGGTTGTAGGAAAGATTGGTAACTGCCATCTAGCAGACGAAGACTACGAACAGGTAGACGAGAACGAGCTTGAACATATGGACATAATGTGGGCGTTAGCAAGTGCTGTCCGGATGACTAAGAAGTTTGTTAAAAAGACGGGACAAAACTTGATAGCTACCAAAGACACTACGTTTGGATTTGACAAGTCCAAATGACCTATTTCAACTGTGGAGAGAAGGGACACTTTAAACGTGAATGTGTGAAGTCCAAGAAGACTGGCAACGGGAACCCGTTCTCAACATTCAACCGTCAGGATAAACCAACTGGGGGAGCTACATCGTCTAGTACCGAGACAAAGGCCTTGACTACTCAAGGTGATGAAGGGCAAGACTAGACCTTCAAATTTGTGCCTCCAGGAGAATCCAACATTGCAAATGTCGAGGTGTTGGATGATGATACTGAAAGTGAAGACGATATCGCAGTCGAAATAGCCATGTCAGAAACTGAAGAAGCTGTGAAAGTGGTCAAGCTTGTGATTGAAGAAGATGACAAAGCTACATGTTCAGAATCTCTAGTAGCTGAAGAGACAATCTCTGCACTGATGGCAGATTCAACTGAATCTTCTCAGGTAATTTTAAAGACCAATTGTTTGATAATCATGCTTGTGTTGAATGTAATAAATTTAAGGAACACATTGATTTGAAATTTGCTAGGTTATTAGATCATAGCGATAGCTTAGTAAAGGTCTTGCAACTGTGCATAGAAGTAAATCGTGTTTTAAAACAAAACGAGCACAATTACAAAGAAAAAATAGAACGATTAAATAAACAACTACGGGAAATCAAAGTTGTGGCGTTTAACCAAGCTAATGACATCAAGTTCTATTTAAACTTCCTAGAAGAAACTAAAAAACAAAAAAACAGTTTTGGAAGTAGAAGTAAATTCATTAAAACAAAATCTGTATAGTTGGAGATGTTCTTCTAACATTGTCCAACACTTAGTGAGATAACACAACAATAGGGAGGGGTTAGGTTATAAAGTGGTTCCACCACCACATGAGACCTTGTTGAATGAAAAAAGCAAACCAATAAATAACAACTCAATTAAGGATCATGTGGTGACCACTCCTCTTGTATGTGATCCAGATTCCACATGTCAAACTATCGAATCTGGCACTAGACAAAAGGACCACTTCAAAATCAAAAGGTAAAATACCTATTGTTAATCTGGATGAAAAATTTGAGAAGGTTAAGGTAAAGTCTAGTTCAACCACGTTTATTTCAGAACCCAAAAAGACCAAACAATTTAACCAAACACGTGTATCATGTCTAAGTCCAGATAAACAAAAGGGTAAAGATGTTGAAAAGGTTCAAGCAGCAAATGTTGTTAAATAAGTTAAAACCTCTAAACAACAAGTGTCAAAACCCAAACAAAATATTTGTCACACACTTCTCGACAGAAACAATTACACCATCATGTCGAAAGTAGATCATGCTACAACTGTGGAAAGTATGGACACATCGCATCTTACTGTCCTTATTATCAGACTCCAAGGAAGAGAGTTGAACTTTTGACACTAAACAGAGCTCATCCAATAGAAGCTCCATGACTCCACCAAAAAGAGTCAGTGAACCTAAAGTTCAACCCATTTGCTAGTCATTAGTTTATCACAAACAGGCCTTACATAAAACTGGTTTATGAAAAGAGAAGTCCATCCTTGTATCTGATAATGAGAACAAGAAGACGAAAGGTCTTCCCTCACCCTCAAATGGACAATCGGTGGAATTTATGATGTGTGATGCCTCTGGGTCACCCAAGCCAGTTAAGGCTTGGGTCCCTAATCTCAACTAACGATTTCCATTATAGTGCTGACACAAATACTTTGAATTGTAGATAGCGGAGCATCCAGGCACATGACTAGGAACCAGACATTCCTGTCAAACGTCAAACAAATTAAAGGAGGTCATTTTCATTTGCTGGAAACAAAGGAGGTTACATCACAGCTCAAAGGGAGGTAGGGAACCAGAAAGTGAAGTTTGATAAGGTAAACTACGTTCAACAACTTCAAAACAACTTACTTTCTATATCCGAAATATGTGACAAAGGATTTAAGGTAGTATTCGACAATAAGAAGTGCTATGTCCTGAAAAAGGACTATGTGATCCCGGAGGACCAAGTCTTAATGTCTGCCTCAAGATATAATGACCTTTACGTCTTGGATCTATCAAAAGCATCCACAACGGATCATCAAGTTCAGTGCTTCTTGTCAAAGGCTACTGAGAAGGATTTGATCTCCTGGACTAGGAGAATGGGGCATATCAAATCATGAAAGATGAATCACCTGATCCAGAATGATCTAGTGCGAGGAGTAAACGTCAAAAACTTTCAACTCCCGGATTTTTGTGTCGCGTGCAAGAAAGGCAAATAGACGAAGAAGTCTTATAAGGAAAAGAAAGTCCATTCCATTGAACTACCTCTTGAGCTTCTTCACATGGATCTGTTTGGTCCAGTTAGTACAAGAAGCATCGCATGTGACTTGTACTGCTATGTAGTTACAGATGACTACTCAAGATTCTCTTGGGGTGATGTTTCTGAAATCCAAATCAGAAATATTTGCACCATTCAAAGAGTTAGTAACTACACTAGGAGTCACTCTACAAGCAGTGGCCAGGACGATAGAGACTGCAAGGATGATGTTAGCAGATTCGAAACTGCCTATCCAATTCTAGAACGAGGCAGTGGCCAACACATGTTACACTTTGAATCGAGTCTTGGTGGCTAAACTGTTGGATCCTTAATGCCCAAGACACATAGAACATTGATGTGGTTAGTACGTTATGATCCAAGTCGGGTCATACCCAATAACAAGCTTAGCAAACACCAATTAATATTTAATTGATGATATGATCATGCAATTAAATAAATACACCATTTTAGAAAATGGGTTTTCTAAATAGATTGTGTGTGAGAAAGAACAACTTATAAGGATAATTTGTTCATGGATATTATTTGAAATGTTGTTCAATTTAGTTGAATAACATCAAATAATAAAAGAGTGT
>BJCM01267731.1:0-29291 GCA_018326385.1 Flaveria bidentis
CAATGTCAACACCAACCAAATACAACCATCAAAACATAACAATGTCATCACTAACCCAATACAACCATCAAACATAAACAACGTCACATACACAATTATATTAGTTTCATACTTTTAGTAGTCATTGTAATCCAGCCTTTTAATACTTCTGGAATTTCTGGCAGTGTCATCCACGCCTCTCTCATGGATGATGACACTCCAAAGATATGAAAAGCAACTAAAAATAAAGGATCTAACGGGTCTAACCCAACCAATTTTAACCTCTCAGAACAGTCAAGTACTGTTGGTCCATCTTTTCCTTTAATCAAAAACTGAAGAGCCTTTTGCATATCAGATGCTAAATCATCAGATGTGATAGATGATTTCGAGGTTCTGGCCCTTTTGTTTGGAATAGGGTCGGGGGCCGGATCCTCGGTAGGCTCGGGGGTATCCTCTGAAATAGGCTCGGAATTGTGTTGTTCAAAATCAAAAGAGCCAGCATCATCTTCTATGTCATGAATAATTGTATGTGTAATCATAAGTGGTTTGACACATTGAGCAGAAGATGATCCAGCAACTGAAGTTGTTTGAGTTGAAGTCTAGTTGCAATTTCCAGTGGCAATATTACCATCAAATAATTCTGCACGAAGTTTTGGAAAAGGCAATGGAGTCGTTTTCAAAGATCCAGCCTTCAGATGCCCCTAAACCCAAAATATAAAATATTATAAGTATATATTTATATGTAGCCTTTAAATATATATATATATATAAGTTTATATTTATATGTGAACATACCTTCTTAAATTCTTCCCACTCCTCGTTTGTTAGGGAAAAAGTATTTGTTTGAGGATTATATATATTTCCTGTTTTGTTTTTCAAATACACAAATCCGACGTACTTGGCTTTCAGATTGTCATAGGCGTTCTTCATTTGTTTTTGATTCAATTCAAGGTCAAACTTTTCTTTAAGATTTTTTCCTAATCTATTCCAAGAGTCTTTTTGCATACTCAAACCATTCCTACCCACCTTATTTATTTCTTCAACGCAAGTTTCTAACAAACATTGAATTTGCTCGCTTGACCATTGATGTTTCTCGCCCATTTCTATTAAACAATAAAAACATAATCACTAACCTTAAAAAACCAATTACTAAATCAATTTATTCTTCATACAAACTATAACAACCAACTAAACCATATACAAACCATATACCAAACCATATACTAACCATATACCAACCAACTAAACTAATTCATTTCTTATACAAACCATATACAAACCATATAGAAACTAATCATACAAACCATATACCAACCAATTAAACCAATTCATTTCTCATACAAACCATATACAAACTAATCATACAAACAAACTAATCATAAACACAAACTAATCATACAAACAAACTAACCATATACAAACTAATCATAAAAACAAACTAATCATACAAATAAACTAATCATATACAAACTAATCATATAAACAAACTAATCATACAAACAAACTAACCATATACAAACAAAATAACCATATACAAACAAACTAATCATACAAACAACAAACAACAAACAACAAATCAAAAAGAAAAGGGCACCTGCAGGTCGACGAGCACGCAGAAAACAACAAACAGTTTGCGAAGTAAAAACCTCTTCCCGCGTCTGCGAGCACGCAGATGAAGAGGTGGGGAAGAGGTTTTTTCAAAAAACAAACACCCCATAAGTGTTTTTAAAATATTTTATTATAACCTTGATGAAAGTTTTGGGAAAAAAATAGAGTTATTTAAGTGTATTTTTCATTCTATATTAAGTTAAAGAAGGACATGTTATTTTTTATGATAATTTATGTTAGTGATTGCATTGTTGTCATTCTTATATAGTTTAAGTTTTTAATTGATAACAACTATCTTTTATGATTAACCAATGTTGTCTTTCGATGGTTGCGTGTGTGACGGATAGGGTAAATGAGGCTTAAAGAAACATATGTAGATTAATTATTATGTTGTCAGCTTATTGAAGTTTAGTTGCAATCATGAGTTAATCTCGGTTTTCGTCATTGTGTTTTGTAAATTGTCTCCGCTTGAGTACCAACGTTTATTTTGTCTCCATTTTTAGCTTGAGTTTTGCAAATCGTTTCTATTTTCGTCCTTATGACTAACGGTATTAACATTTTCGGTTAGAATTAAAAAAAACCAAAATACCTCTAAGGGTTATAAAAAAATCCCATCTCCTTTAATTTCTCTCTCTCTCCCTCTCTCTCTCTCTTTCTTCTTTCACCACCGCCACCACACAACACTCCACCGCACATCACCGCCACCACACCAGGGGCGGGGGGTGTAGCGTCGACGACGATGAATCGTCATTCGTCGTGACGAATTTGTCGTCATCTTGTAGATTACTCGAACGATTTGATGTTTGTGGGATTAACAGGAGCGCAATCGGGCAGAGCAGTGGTTAGCACCGATTTTCTTGGAAGAGACACACATAAATAAAAGAAATTGGAAGGTAGATTGGGTGTAATGGCATTTTATTTTGCAAAAGGAGATGATGTTTTCATGGATGATGTGTGGTGCGGTGGTGTGTGGTGGCGGTGCGACGGTGGTGTGTGGTGCAGGTATGAGGTGCGGTGGTGTGTGGTGCAGGTGTGAGGTGCGGTGGTGTGTGGTGGCGGAGTTGTGTTGTGGTGGTGCGGCAGTGGTGCGGCAGTGGTGTGTGATGCGGTGGTGTGAGGTGCGATGGTGTGCGGTGGTGGTGTTGTGTGGTGACGGTTCGGTAGTGGTGTGTAGTGATGGTGGTGCGCGGTGCGGGTGTGAGGTGCGATGGTGTGTGGTGGCCGTGGTGGTGTTGTGTGGTGGCGGGGGTGTGTGGTGGGCGTGGTGTGTGGTGTTGTGGAGAAAGAAGAAAGAATGAGAGTGAGATTATATTGAAAAGTGAGTTTGTGATATTTTTTATAACCCTTAGGGGTATTTTGGTCACTTAAAAAAACTAACAGAAAATGTTAACACCGTTAGTTAAAAGGACGAAAATAGAAACGATTTACAAAACTCAGGCCAATAATGAAGACAAAATAAACGTTGGTACTCAAGTGAAGACAATTTACAAAAGTAAGGGATGAAAATCGAGATTAACTCTACAATCATTTAGCATAATTCCAACTGATATAAACTCAAACATACTTGTTATAAGACCTAATAACCATTAGGAAGCTAATACGTACAATAAAGCTCACAAACCGATGTCTAGTTGTGACTACGAACCTAGAATGGTTATCAAGCCAAGGCAATATAATCCATTTTTTCTATACCATCACAACCTTTGAATTATGAAACACCTGGGGAAAAGAAATAAAACCACAAACCTTGCTAGTAAAAAATGCAAGGAATCGATATTCTCAATGACACTCATTGTTATGGCTCGAATGTTAGCCCCAAAAAAGGGTTAGTGTTCTAAACGAGAAGCATAAGATGCATATAGGCTTATGATCATCGATATTAAACCTTGGAAGATAACCAAAATATCAAAGTTAGACTACAGTTTCATCAAACATCATATATCATAGGGGTAGCATATTCGTTTTAACCATTCACCAACATATGACCTCAACCATCCAAGACGATAAACAAAACAAATCAAAGTTCAGATACATGTCTAGGAAGATCTCAGACGAGCTAATGCTCAACATCATCAATTACATATTTAATGAAATCTCAGATGAGCCTAGGCTCAACATCATCGGCCCAAAGAAAAGACCAGAACAAATTACGATCCACATCATCGACCAAAAAATATATACAAATACAAACAATTTGATACATTTGCTCAACCGTTTGGATACATGCGTCTTCTTATTTGGACACATGTCCAATTTGATAAAATATATTTTATAAGTTAAAAGAAAAACGAGAATAAAATAAAAAGTTATATGATAGGCACTTGTCATAATGGTCTAATAACAAAAGAACAAAAACATCATATGATAATCTTTAAAATTTTGAAAGATCAACTTTTTTATTTTAGAAAGCGATAGTGATAGCAGATAACAAAAGCATATGCTTTAATAACATATAATTGAAATTAGAACTTTGGAAATGAAATGTAATAAGCAATCGTATGTTACATTTGTTCAATGGACCGTCTCAAGGAATTCCATTTCGTTTTGTTTATTACTTCTGTAATAATATAAAGATATAGGTTGACTTTTATAGTAAAGTCAGAATAACCTTTATATGAAATAGGATTTATTCATTTATATCAATACTATTACTTCTCCGTATTTTGGGGCTACTCATAAACCAAGGCCTCTACTTTTTATTTATTTTTTCAATTGTGAAATTATTTTAAAACAAGTCATTCTTATTACAAAATAAGATTCTGTGAATTTGTCATAATTTTAACATCAAGATTATCATTCTGTTATTGGTATCAAACATAATATTATTCTATCTCCATATAAATTTAATGAAAAAAAGTATAGACTAGTGATATGTAGTGTATAATATAACAATGTTCCGCTATAAGATTAAGGGTTCGAGTTTCATAAAAAATAATAGATTTAAACTATAGTAAGGATTTTAAGCAAACACATGTAAAAGTTATGCTTTATATATCAAATGGGTTGAAGCCAATAGATGAATATAAGATACTTATATTATTATTTCATAAAAGAAAACCGTCCCCCTACTATAATAAAAAATGTATCTACGAAGGAAACATATCAACATTATATTTTTTCTCATAAATTTTTGTTCGCTTTTCTCTCCTATTTAATAATCACAGTAATTACTAATAATTTTATTTAACTTTTTAGATTAAAATAGTTTTTTTAATAAATTAAGCAAGAGATATTTTTACTAATGTTGTTTTTAAAAAAATAAATTTTCATAAAATTAAAGAAAAATTTAGAACATCAAAACTTTTTTAATGATAAAAATATTTTACAATTGGTGTTTTTAAAAAGCAAAATTTTTACAAACAAAAAATAATTAAAATTGAGAGTTATAAAAAGAAAGTTTTTAAGTATGATATTTATTAAAACGTTTGTTTTGAAATAAAATATTTATTTTATTTATTATAAAAAAAGTTAAATCATTATTTTAGAATATTGATATTCTATTAAAAAAATAAATTATTACTTTTTTATTCTATTTAATATTTTTTATTCAACCCGTTGTAATACACGGGTTTACCAAAGCTAGTTTATCATATTTTCATATATTACAGCTATATAACTTGTTTAAAATACACGTGTATGTAAAATTATAAATAAATACAAATTATATATGGTATATTAAATATAAATGTTATGTAAACTTTTCTAATAGTGTAAAAAGAACTCGCTAGTTTAAGCATTTCTAATATAAATTTACACCTTCTTATATCATAAAAAAATTACTACGGTTGAGGCTTTTGCCAACTCACCATTTTATCGAACGTTGATTTTTTTAACATATAACAAATTATTTTATAAATATGTTTATTTTAGAAAAATCAGTAAATGTTATATATCAAACCAAGGTGAAAGATCGACTTCAATTAAATCACAAAACATTGTTAGTCTTATTATGATAAACTTGTAATAGAAGTTTTAAAACTAAAACAAACATATTTTCTTTATTATGAGAAAAAATATCTCTAAAATAAAAGAAAAACTCCAATTAAATTTAAAATAATATGTTTGATATATACTATTTATCAATATTTATTATTATCAAGACAAGGCCAAAACTGCTCGTTAAACTTGTTTAAAAACCATGGAGTCAGCAATTAATGGCATCTTTAATGCATACATCAAGAAATCAAGCATCTTCATTTTCTTTTTTGGCTATATATACCACTTAAATCATGCATAACCCTTCATCCTCACCATTTCTTAAAAGTTGCAGAAACAAAAATGGCAACAAGCAAAACCTTAAGTACTTGTTTTATTTTATGTGTATTTTCTGTTAGTTTGTCAAGTGCTTCTTCAAGCTTTCAAGATGATAAAAACTTGAACTTTCAATACACACCATACCCGATTGCAGGCTCTCCTCCACCCGTTGGTAAACAAAAAGAATTTTTGTATAATAAATTTTGTAAAATTTGGTATCTTTGTATGAAATATTATGAAACTATATATTGAATCTTTGGGTTTGTTCGTAGTTTCTTATCAAAATCCACCACCTGATCAAGCAAATGAGCCACCCACAGGTAAAATTTTAGAGTTTTTTAATGATGAATTTCATGAATTTTGGTTCTTTTATTGAACTTGATCACCCTCTTCTTGGTTCTTGATTTACTTTTGTTTACTACTAAATCCACTACTAGATCTTGCAAGTTAACCATCCACATCTAAAAGTTAATAATTTTTTGAGCAATAAGTTGTAGAATTTTGAATATTTGATGTATGTTGTTACTTATTTATGATTTATGATCTGTTGCTTTTTGAATGAAGTTTTTACTAAAATCTACCATCAAATTATGCAAATGAGCCACCCGAATAAGTTTTCAGATTTTTTTAATTGATGGGCTGTAAACTTATTAAAATATTTGATGTAATATGATGTATGTTATTTGTGATTTTTAATTTATTATTGTTTGCTAGCAGTTTCCTATCAGAATCCACCACCGGATCATACAAATGAACCACCTCCAGGTACAAAAAGTTTATAAACTTTTGAACCCCGAGTTGCAATATTTTTTTCTCATATATTTATGTTTGTAACTTTATGATTATTTTTTGTAACGTTTATATGTAGTTTCAAGTCCACCCACAGGTAAAAGTTTATAAAAGCTGACTAGTTGAGTAATGTAATAATACATCCTGTAAATCGTGTATTCTTGTGTGTGTTTATCATTGTTTTGGAGACCGGATCGGACCGGCCAGTCCTACCGGTTCGATCGGGGATCGGTCCAGTAGCCAGTCCCGTCTGCTATGGTTCGGTTTTAGGGGGTCGAACCGACCGATTTGTCCCGAACCGACCGATTTGTCCCGAACCGGTGGTCGGATTGGGAAACCGGACCGGTTCGAACCGGTATTTGTTTTTTTTATTTTAATGGGTAAAAATAAGGTGTTAAACCATAAATTAGTATGTTGAATATTCAAATATAGTTAAATTTTATATATAACTATTAAATACATATATAAATTACATATATAAATATAGTTAAATCCGGTCCGACTAGTCCGACATCAAACCAGTAAAACGTCCAGTTCGACGTCCGGTCCAGTTCCGAAAACATTGCTCTATATGTAATCTTGTGTATACATTTTAATTGATTCTTGATTTACGGTGGTTTATTTTCAGCTACATACCAAAATCCACCACCGTCAGACGGTGGCGTAACGCCGGTGCACCATCCACCATCTCATCGGCACGAGCATCACCACCATCACCACCATCACCATCACCCTACAAAACAACCACCAACCAACTGTGATGTACCACCAACTAGTGGCTATAATAACCCCCCTCCGCCACCTCCCACCGGCTACCATAATGAACCACCACCAAGCACCGGTGGCGGTCCACCCACTAATACTCCTACTACACCTACACAACCACCGGTTGTAGAACCACAACCACCTTCCCCCACCGTGTACAACCCTTCACCACCAGCAAGCGGTGGTTGCAACTGCGGTGAACCACCGATCGCCACTCCTGTTGAACCGGTGGCAGCACCCTCCCCCGTCGAGGAAAACAACCCTTCTCCGGCTCCACCCGCCGGATACTACTACTACCCACCACCCTCCACCACCACCCCACCGTCGTCTACAACTCCCGCCACCAACCCACCGTCCACCACCCCCTACACCGCCGCTCCATCCGGTAGCCCACCGTCTCCCACCACCCCACGGGCAAAAGCTCCGGCGATCGCCGGTGACACGCTTCCGTCACCTCCGTATTACCCAAATATACCCTTCATTGGTGGCACGTGCGAGTAAGTAACACACAAACATGTAACATTTTATATAGAACTTGTCTTTATTAGCATAAAATGCATTCAACACAATACATATACTTAATATATATCACATATTAATATTATGAGATGGGTGCATGTGTAATGCGGCGATATAACATTTTATATCAGATACGAGTTTTTAATTTTTGTTATTTTTATAGTAAATTTTATAAAAGTATATTATATTTTTTCTAAGCTAAAATTTAAAAGACATAATAATAGATTTTGTTTGATGGCTTATACATTAATGCATTAATTTATTGTACCTTACAAAATACATATCGGTTCAGTAAAAAATTTACACTAAAACATTTAAAAAAAATTACGATTGTAGTATCAAAAAGTTTTTAAACATGATATATTGATATAACAAAAATCTTAAAATAAATTAATTAAGTTTTTTGATTTATGAGTAGATAATGTAAAATTTTATGTACTTTCTAGTAATTATAAGGTTATTATGTAATTAATTGTAAGGAATAATTTGTAAATAATGTTATAAATACTATTTTACTTTTAAAAATGGTTGTACCTTATGCATTAA
Organism: Flaveria bidentis; assembly: GCA_018326385.1. Lineage (NCBI taxonomy): Eukaryota > Viridiplantae > Streptophyta > Magnoliopsida > Asterales > Asteraceae > Flaveria > Flaveria bidentis. Next base: position 8,461 of record BJCM01267731.1, read on the forward strand.
GTGAGATAAGTATTTTTAATTTTATGTTATCTTAAAATACCATTCTCATATGCTTTATATATATAGTATATGTTATACATGCTTACGATATTACTCTTGTAATTACAAGCCAAACATGTGTGGATCGAGGTGGTACGACACATCATGCAGTAATTTACTTATATATGTTATATAGTTGTTATGACGTGTTGCATGTCAATCACGAATTTAAAGAGTCTAGTAAAAATATATATTCACCATACACACATAATATATACATACACATATACATTATTTATTATGTGTGATTTATGCTTTTATACATCGTTTTAACAAGACAAATGACATAGTTTTTGGAGGAGGCACCCGAACTTGTTGTCGGATCTATTCAAGTGGTGGCGCACCACAATCGGTCGAGGTACAGGATTAGGCGGCATTCCTGGGTCGAACATGAACTTTCAAGAAGCACTTGCAAACATTAGAACTGATGGCATTGGTGCACTTTACCGTGAAGGAACCGCTTCTTTGCTAAACTCCATGGTGAACAAGAACTTTCCGTTCACAACGAGCCATGTCCGAGATAGTTTCTTGGCGGCACTCGCCTCAAACAAGGTTGCAGCGGCCCAAGCGAAGGTTTTTAAGCTTGCTAATGAGGGTCAGCTCAAACCAAGAGTCTAGTTGATTGTATCATCTTTGTTTATGCTATTAAGCATGTGTTTTGTAGTTTGTAGTGGGCTAGCTTATCTCGCTAATTAACAACTATTATGAAATAGTATCATGGATTATCAACAATGTGTTCATGAATGAGAAATTAGTTGCTATTTATAACCTCTTGCTAATTGTCAAAGTATTTAAAGGTGTGAAACTTTAAATAAATATGATAAATACTAGTTTAGAAATCTATATTTTACACAAGTTGAATTAAAATATTAATATAATAGGTAGTAATTAATATCTAGTAACTATAAACTATTTTTTAGATGAGATATGATTCAGATTACGTATAATCAACTACCCTAAATAATAAAGTAATAATATTATATTTTTAAACTTTCATCTTTAAAAGCCTTTTGTTTAAAAAGTACTTATTTAACATAAAATTTTGTTTTTTTAAACGTCATTAAAAAGTTATTTGTATTAAAAAATCGTATTTATTTTTAAAAGTTATATTTTTTTAATGATAATAATAATGTGCTTTACAATTTGAAAAGAATATAAATAATATCTTTAGCATTTAATATGATTATTAAATGGTGAAATTTTCATGATAGTAACATATGACACGAAATGTATATAAAAATAACATTTAGCAAGAACTATATGAAAAAATGACACGTGATAAAATTTTATTTCATTTTACTAGTCTAGATAATCATCGATATTATCTAAAAACAAACCAATTTTACCGTATGTTACATAACTAGTTTTAGTACCCGCGCTACGCAGCGGGCCACTTATTTTTTCCTTCGTAGTTATAGTCGTAATTCGTGGTTACGTATTTTACGATGCCTAGGAGCGTTAATGTGTTATAATATGTAACTTAAAAATAAGAGAAAACTAAACAAATGTTAAACAACTAAGATCGATAAATTAATAGATGAAAAAAAACAAATGTAAAAAAGGTGAATTAAACAAAAAAAGAAATTAAGACACCCAATCACGTCACATTAGCATTCACATCCTAGTAACTTGTATAATAGTAATTGTTAACTTATGCTCAATTAAAAAAATATTATGGTCTTTATATTACTACAATATTTGCTAATAGCATTAGTATTTATCTAAAATCTAGCTCTATGGAGACCACATATGTAAAAATTTGGCATCTAGCAATCACAATATTTTCTTCACCTATTTATTAAGTTAGTTCTTTCTAATAAAATTTCTATAAAAGACCCACGTCTAACCTTCAAGAATAACATACTTAACTTCTGTTTCAAACATTATAAAGACTATAAATCCAAATGAAGAAATCAATCAAAATCTAAGTTACAAATGCAATACAAGATATAATAAAATCTGAGAGATGACAGTAATGTTCCCATTAGTTGGTCAGGAACGACGATGAACTTTGCGAGAAAGTCTAGGAGCTCCGGCGGGAGCTCCGGCGGGAGCTCCGGCGCATGGGTCATCGAGGATAACATAACAACCCTGTCGCTGTCACAATAAACTCTAGCGAAATTGCAGGGATCGGTGGTGAAATCCTATGAATAAAAGTAATTAGACCTCAAGATATCTTTTAACGACTTTCGGAGTGCCAGAAAGTCAACAGGGTCCAATATTGCAGAGCAAAATAAAAACCAATGAAGAACAATTAATAACATAATCAACCCTAAATCAAACATTTGCTTCATGGGAAGCAAACTGGAATGGAGATTCGATCGAAGAAGATGAATATTTGAAAAAGGATAAAACCCACGAAAGGAAAACTCTACAAACTACCGGAGCTAACAACACAATCATCGTTGATGAATTGAAGCTGAAGAAACGCTATTGTCATCGTCTTTTAAGCTTCATCCAAGAGAAAAGAGAGTTTTGTATTTGTTGATTAAAGAAAGAGAGGTTTGATGAGATAGAAAAAAAGTATATGTTTGATTGTTTCATCACACGTAGATAAAGTTGTACTATGTGTTTGCAGGTTTGTAACATGAACATGGGTTTTAGTCACCCGCATGTAAGTTTAGCACATGCAAAAAGCACTTGAACACTGACGCATAGTAGTTATAGGTCACTGTACATCCAGTTGTGAATTGTATATATATATAATATTATAATAAAAATAAATTACTAAAAAACAAAAAGAATCTCTTTGGGCTTTGAGTTCCCTCCTTTCATTAAGCCAAATCTAATGAGTTCGTTATCTTATATCACAAATTATCTAGAAATCAAACTAACTAGTTGTATTCGACCCGCCGTTTTTTGGCGGGATTAAATTTGTTTTAATGTTTTTGAAGGCTTAGATATGACGGTTTATTGTGGTTGCAAATGATCGTTTACCATGCCAATAAACAATAAGCACCAAATGCATAATTTCATCATCATTGCCTACGGGAGTTTTACGTCATTAAAGTCAGTATTTGTATACTATCTATTAATTTTCAAACGTAAAGAAAGGTTGGTGAAAATGAGATCTAGATGGAAAAAACGCCATCATCATCATCAACGAAGCACAAAGATCGGATGCGCATGTGACCATCATTCGTCATCGGTCTTAAGATGAATACATTACCATCAAGTAGGACAGGTGAGGTTTAAGACAGAGGACAAGAGAACCACATGTAGGTGACCTAACTACTATGTCAAAGCCATATGAAATCGCAGTCGCCAACATCTGTAATACCAAATCAAACAATAGAAAAAAACCATTGTAACCAAATGTATAAAATGGGGAAACACACATCAGCACAGGCAGAATGAGCTGCCACAAAATCTCTCTCTCTATAACCGGAACCGACCGACGACCACACGGAGATGAGGAGACGGCAGCCAAGCCGGAGCTGCCACTGGCTCCACCGTCACTGGCAATACCAACCACCACAAAGCCTTATCTCTTTACAATATACCTTTCTTTACATATAAATCTAATAGTGAGTAAGGACCAAAGTGCAAATAATGAAAAATCATATGGCCAAAATCTAAACTTCACAAACTTTACTGCTTCTTCAATTTAGTTTTTAAATATATAGGATAATAGCGAGTAAGGACCAAAGTGCAAATAATGAAAAATCATATGGCCAAAATCTAAACTTCACAAACTTTACTGCTTCTTCAATTTAGTTTTTAAATATATAGGATAATAGCGAGTAAGGACCAAAGTGCAAATAATGAAAAATCATATGGCCAAAATCTAAACTTCACAAACTTTACTGCTTCTTCAATTTAGTTTTTAAATATATAGGATAATAGCGAGTAAGGACCAAAGTGCAAATAATGAAAAATCATATGGCCAAAATCTAAACTTCACAAACTTTACTGCTTCTTCAATTTAGTTTTTAAATATATAGGATAATAGCGAGTAAGGACCAAAGTGCAAATAATGAAAAATCATATGGCCAAAATCTAAACTTCACAAACTTTACTGCTTCTTCAATTTAGTTTTTAAATATATAGGATAATTTCACAATCCACCTAGAAACCAATATGGTTTTCCCTTAACCCATTTAATATCAAGAAATATATGATTAATTGCTGACACAAAAAGATACTACTTTGACGTCAATTGACAATTAACCAATAACACATGTGTCTTGGTTGACGTAAAACTTATCATGATCTACGTCAAACGTTGACTCTCAACCAATAACACATTATATGTGCCGTAGTAACCGGCACTTTAAAGGTTCATGCTAGCATTGTAACAATCGTGAATAACTTTCTATTTTATTCTAAAACAAAATTTTAACTCATATTTTTTTAGAAGAGACTCCTTTAATTCAACTTCAAATTTTATATTCATGTCAGTGTTTGATTGGAATCATCAATCTTGTTAGAACGAGCATTAGTATGCACACATCAACTATCACAGAAGCTACAAACCCTATGGTAAAAGAGTAATCCACATAGCTAATAATTTAAAATGAAGGGTCAAGATAAAAAGGGTATTAAAACTAAAAATTGTAAGAAGTAATATCAAAATGTAATATTTTTAATTAAAGGTTGAGATCAAATCATAAAGAAAGAGTTTGTTAGAACGGTATTTAAGAATAACTATTTTTTTTACTTTTTGCAAGTTCTCCTAATTTTTCCAATGATCATAACTGCGAGACCGGTTAAGAGTGGTCAATACAATCAGTCTCACAATAAATAGAATGTTAGAAGACTTAATATATCAAATAGGGAATTGAGTTTATATAGAAGATACTAAGAATACAATCAAGTAATGAGACAAAACAAAAGAACAAGAATATGATAAGTATGGTTTTCAAGAATGTTGTATATTGCTCTCAAGTTCTATTACAAATGTTACAAAGCATAAAATAAAATACAAGAACCTGAGATACTTTATAATACATCCTACAACCGACTATACTTTGAAATCCAGCTGAAAATACTAATCTAGTCAACAAGATCAATACAAAGTCAAAAGACAAACTGTCTATTAATTAGTAACTATGACATACCATAGCTCACATCCTAATATATTACAAAAAGGATAAAAGGTACAAAGTAGAAAGTTACTGATTCTAAACCTTAATCTATACTTGCAAAAGCATGAACCTTTTAAAAAACTTATACAAGTTGGTGAGTTTTCAGAGTTGCGAAAAGTGGGTCAGCTTTATGCAAAAAGTTGATCAGATAAAGCATGTCTTCTCTGTATTAAGAAGAAATAAGTTTTCACTTCATTGGCTTCGGAAGAATTTATCTTTTAAGCTTTGAAAGACTTCATCTTTGGCTTTGGAATATTTGGTCATTGGCTTCGGAAGATTTTACACGTAGAATATTTTCTGTGAAGAGTGTAAAACTTTAAAAGTAACTTCTACCTTGTACATAATGCATACATGTTGAAAACTTTTTTGTTGCTTTAGTTACATCAGCATTTCTAATATAATCTTACAATAACTTTTATTTTTGAAATTATATGGTTATAAAAACTATATCATAAAAACAAGTGTTTTTTTATTTTTACAACTAGTATAGTATTGTTATATAAAAATGTTATAATTTATATGTTTTTAAGCTCATGTTTGTTTTTTGTGCTTATACTAAAGTTCATTGTGTCTATTTGTTAGTTATTATATTTTTTTAATACATCGTCTTTTCTAAAATAATGAAATTAAAAAAGATATAATGCTGAAATAATATTGTTGTGTATCTTAATATGTAAAACACAATAATAAATTAACATATAAATTAATCTAATACATTAGAAACAATTAAAAAATAACACAATGTTTTATTGTGTTTTTTGATTGTTATTATGTTATCTTGAATACTATGAGTTTTGAAAAACACACTCGTGGAATAACCTCATTGTGTACTTTTAATGATAAAACATAATGATAGATAATAATAAATTTATAATCTATAAAAAATAGCAAAAATAACACATTGTGTTATCTTAAACACTATGAGTTTTGAAAAATACATTGGTGAAAGTATATCATTGTGCACATTTAATTGTAAAACACAATGATAGATAACAAGTTTATATATTCTATAGAAACAACGACAAAAATAACACAAAATTATCTAAAATATAAAACACGATAATGAATACATATAACAAATGATGTAAAATATATGACAAAATAAACTGATATTTGACATAATGACCAAAATATCATCATTTTTAAAACAACAGAAGAACACCTGTCAAACACATAATACATTTTAAGTTTTTTAGAATATTATTTTTACTATAATCCCAGCCTAATTTAAAATATATAAATCGTTTACACACATGTTTTAGAATGGCTTATAATTGTTCAAATTATAGCTATAATTTCATAACTAACCACAAACGCACTGAGAAATTAGTAATGAAACTTAAAAGTATCACTACTTAGATTATAATTATATTTGTTACATACTCACACTCACACATAGCAATAGATTTTTATAGCAGCGAGCCAATTATTTTCTGTGGGCAACAAGAACTAGATTGTTTGATGTAGTATTAAGAACTAGATTGTTTGATATAGTATTAAGATTGAGCGTTACTTCTAGGTGAAATGTGTGAAATGTATAAATGAAAAAATAATAGAAACCAACAAAAAACGAACATGATATTGGTACACATAGATTCTATAAACAAACATATTTGACGAAAAGAATACAAGCGGTATCGTGTGGTCTCCAAAAGATCAACATCGGCTGTATTAGTTGTTATGACTCTTATTGTTTGGGGTTGTAGTTGTCAATACTAGCTGTATTGGTCTGTTTTTGGTGGTAGGGACTGGAATATAGATTTGAGAATCAAAACCCGCTCTTACCAAGGTGGAGAAAAATAAAGGTGGTCAAATAATTCAAAACCCGTCCCTGTCAAAGACGTGATCTTGCAAAAAATATGTGGTTTAGATGATGTTGATGTGATGTGATTAATTAGATCGGACGGTGGAGAGCTTTTGGAGAACCCGCCCTTGACAAAGCGTGGTCTCTCTTGACATGCTCTTATCACATCACTACACATCACCTGGTCAAATGATATGTGATTTTCAAGACGTAAAACCCGCCCCTGACAAAGACGGATACCCCTAAAGTCAACACCCGATAAAAAAACACATCTTTTATTAACATCTAACTTTTAAAAACACTATTTAAAAAAAATCATTTATATTAGGACCCTTAAAATATAAACAACAAACAAAATTACTTGAGAATATAAAAAGTAAAGAAAAGTTCACAAGTGACTTCAGCTATATTAGTATTTACGCATCCCAATGTCTGCAGTAATAAGCTATCTGTATTCCGTTGGCTATATCACCATCAATATCATCACACCCTCAACGAACCACCACCACAACCACCTATCCCCACCGGAATCCACCTCCGGCGGCCGCCGGACGTCGTACGGAAGCTCCGACAACACTCATCAACCTTCAACTCATGGCGCTACGAGCAGCAATCACCAAACGAATCACGAGCTCGAGCTCGATCTTACACGGCTCGCGATTCATGTCGTCGTGGTGGAGAAACGTTGAGCCTGCACCCAAAGACCCTATTCTTGGTGTTACTGAAGCTTATCTAGCGGATCCTAGCCCTGATAAAGTTAATGTTGGAGTTGTAAGTGTTTGTTTTCGATCTTAGTTTGGGATTGGGGTTTTGTCGATCGAACCCTAGGTTTTGTTTTGTTGAGATGGATTTGGATGTTGGTTTGTTTGTGATTTGTTAGGGAGCTTATCGTGATGATAACGGGAAGCCTGTTGTGCTTGAGTGTGTTAGAGAAGCAGAAAGGCGTATTGCAGGAAACCTGAACATGTGAGTAATACGAACTGTTATACTCATCTTTTTTGTTGAGTTTCTTATTTAACTTATCAGAATTTTTAATTGATAATTATAGGTAGAGATAGAAACAAATTATGGCTAATCAAACAGTATTATGCTACAGTGATTCATAACTATGCAGATAAAGCTATACAGTAAAATTGTTCAATTGAGTTCTTAATTTGTGTTTTGGATGCAAAGAACTCTTTAGAATTAGTAAATTTTGCTTAGAATTTATGTTTTATAACTTACATGTATATGATGGTTCATGGTTACATCTTTTCAAATCCCACTTATCATTTTGGTCCTCCTGACATTACTTTTTTTCTTCACCTTTTTCTATGCTTTTATGAAGATAAAGATTCCTTTGTTACTTGTGGCTTTAACACCATCTACAATTTCTTGGGTACCATTTTTGACATTTGCTTGTTTTACCTTAGTGATAGTAGAGGGCGGAGAGATATCTAAGTGGGTGTCGATTGTAGAAACTATTAGTGCTAGTGTGCTACATCCATATTTCATTGTCATGTTATGATGGACAGTTTCAGATGAATAATAAGATGCATTTGGGAGTTGGGACATTTTCCAGCAATTTTTTAAAATTCTTATGCTCATCTGGCATCCTCAACTTAAATTGAATTTAATTTAAATTTTTGATTGAAATTGTGGTTTAGTTATGATTTTGAAAGGTTAGTTTCTCTTAAGTTGTCAAGATGCTGGTATTGTTTAAGTGGAAAAGCTATATTAACTACAACAGCATATAGGATCCAAGTATCTGTATATTGTACTCATGTCTTTCAACAAACACTGAATTATTTGATTTGATTAAAGCATTAAGAGTTGAAAATCCTGTAAGTTCTATGTTCTTCTATTTAATTATATCTACTTTCAGGGAGTATCTTCCAATGGGAGGAAGCAACAAAATGGTTGAGGAAACATTGAAGCTGGCATATGGTGAAGATTCTGACTTGATCAAGGATAAACGAATTGCAGCAATACAAGCTCTTTCTGGCACTGGTGCATGCAGAATTTTTGCTGATTTCCAGAAACGGTTTTCCCCTGATTCTCAGATCTATATTCCAGTCCCTACCTGGTCCAAGTAAGTATAGTGATTGTATCTTATATTCTGGTTACAAGTTGACTTTTGACAAACAATATTTTCATATATGATCTATCTTTGTTGGCTAACGATGTAAAATCTAAATCTCAGCCACCATAACATTTGGAGAGATGCTAATGTGCCGCAAAGAACATTCCACTATTATCATCCAGAATCAAAAGGTCTTGATTTCGCCTCACTGATGGATGATGTTAAGGTATCAAGAATACGTTAGTGTATGAGATTTCATAAGGAAAGAGTTCACAGTTCTTCTTTCTTAATATTTTTTTGGTTGTTGCTCAGAATGCACCAAATGGGTCTTTCTTTTTGCTGCATGCTTGTGCTCATAATCCTACTGGAGTTGATCCTACAGTTGAACAATGGAAAGAAATATCTTACCAGTTTAAGGTTGGTACTTTTAATACCTTTTTATCTTGTTTATTTAAGTTGATATATTTTATTTTAATGCTAATATTTTCAGGTCAAAGGCCATTTTGCTTTCTTTGACATGGCCTATCAAGGCTTTGCAAGTGGTGATCCAGAAAGAGATGCAAAATCCATTAGGATTTTCCTTGAAGATGGTCATTTAATTGGATGTTCACAATCATATGCGAAAAATATGGGTCTTTATGGCCAAAGAGTTGGCTGCCTCAGGTAATTCTCTATTACTTATTTGTATAATTTGATTTTTGTATCTTCTCTTAGTAGTTAATATTAATATAATGTAAGAAAGGACATTTTTTCATCCTGTTTGGATGACGGTATACACACAGCTCTTGATGTTATTTGACTTTTATAGTTTTACTAATTTAATAGCTTTGCACAATCTATAAAACTACTTTCGTAATACAATGTCACAAACTTTTGTTTGCAGTTTGGTATGTGAAGATGAAAAACAAGCTGTGGCTGTGAAAAGTCAACTGCAGCAACTTGCAAGACCTATGTACAGTAATCCACCTGTTCATGGTGCACTTATTGTTTCAACTATCCTTGGTGATCCAGATTTAAAACAATTGTGGCTCAAGGAAGTGAAGGTACTTGTTATATTTAGTTACCATATTAGAATTCAAGGTCTTCAAGGTGGCAATTTGACCTGTTTGTTTACAAATGGGTTCATTTGGTTATGTTTTACCACTAAAGGTTTTAATAGAAAGAGTTAGCTAAAACTGAAATGGGTTCAGCTGGCCAAAAGTTACCAAAAGGGTGTTCTTAATAAATCCTCAAAATTAATTTTTTTTTATTATGATTGAAATACTGTCGCCTTTGTAATTATAATTGCCGTCAGCCCGTCAGTTGTTTTTAGCTTTTTTATATATATTGGATTTGCCCCATTAGCTGTGTTTGGTAATTCTTTGGTCATTATTACTTAATCATAACGCCTAAAATCAGTATTTGATTAAGGTCATGTTTGTATTTTATATTTCTTTCACTCTATAATATTAAAATTGTTCAATAAACCATCATTTTTTTTCGCTTTTCAGGGTATGGCTGATCGGATAATCGGAATGAGAACTTCTCTTAGGGAGAACATTGAAAAATTGGGATCTCCCCTATCATGGGAACACATAACTAATCAAGTAATTTTACTAATCTGCCCATCAGTCATTATTAGTTTTGGTGACTATAAATTATAATCTTGATTTGTAATCATAAACAGATTGGCATGTTCTGCTATAGCGGGATGACTCCTGAACAGGTTGATCGTTTGACGAAAGAATTTCATATTTATATGACCCGCAATGGTCGTATTAGGTAATAATAGTAATAGAACCCTGAAGAAAGAAATCCATTTATTAACCACACTTTTTTTTATGCAATTTGATCAAATTGTGTGGTACAGTATGGCAGGGGTCACAAGTGGCAATGTTGAATACTTGGCAAAAGCGATCCATGAAGTTACAAAAGCTGCTTAAAGCTCATTTTATTTTGAGGTTTTTGGTTGAAGCTAGTTTTCGGGTATATCTCCCTGAGAATAATTTAGAAAATAAAAAGGTAAAGGTACTTCACCTTGTTATGAGTTTTGATTGTTTGTAGCAAATAGGAATTGTAATTGTTATCGAAGAAGACTTTGACAAATTAAATTCTTGTAAGGACATAAATTGCTTGGTTCTGGTAGCCCGTCAAAGCTACTGCCGTATTGTTTGAATAATACACATTTGTTTTCTGGATATATGTTATTAGTAGCGGTGACAACTGGCACAATGGGTAGACCTAAGGCGTTGGTTACCTGGTTAGTTGGATAATGGGTTAAAACAGTCCGCTTTCAAGATCAAACTGGTCTATGTTGTTCCTTATATGGGTTGGATAATGTGTTAAAACATGTCACTTATGGGTCCAAATCATACACACTTTCGTTCAATTGTCATTACAAAAGATGGGTAGATTTGACGGGTTGGATAATGGGTTAAAAGTTAAAGCATGCCACTTTTAGTATGGGTCAAAATGGTTTAGACTGACCGATAACCGATACGCACTTGTGTTCAATTATGATTGCCAAAAGATGGGTAGACCTAATGCGTCGGATAATCACATAAAACATTAATACGGGTAAAAATGGTATATGTTGACCTGTACACACTCTCGTTCAATATTGATATATAAACATCTTTGCAGTAATAATTTCAATCTTTGCAGTAATAATTTCCCAATTTTTGGATATATATTGATATAGAAGAACCTGTTTGACACGTTTTGTTTTTAGACAACTTTTTGGATATGATTTATTTAAAATAAGACAAAACCTCGATTGATCTATATGCAAGTAAACGGGTAAGAGCGATATAAACACTTGGTTATTACTAACTAAAGAATTCAACATATACACACAACAAAAACTGAATGAATGCAAAAATGTTTAGCCATTGAACAAAACCTGAATGAGAATATAAAGGCAGCATATACTAGTGTACACTGGTTGAATAACAAAGTGAAATTTACAAGCTTTGTAGACGGTTACTCAACATTTATCGTTTGCGCTAATCATCAAAATCTACCTTTGGCAAAAAACAACAAAATCTACATTTATGTTTAAACTCTTACATATGAGGGAATGTATGACCCAGTGATCAAGGGCTAATATCTTCATCATCCATTTCCTCCAGAATAACATATTTTGCAGGGACTGATGTTTGAGATCCAGCCAGCTCACCTGGATCTAATTTTTCCTTGTGTAACTTCTGATATCTGAATTATGATAAAATTAATAAAAATATATATACATCAGAAATCATCATAAATTTTTTTAAAGAAGACACATGATTAGTTATCAGATACTTTCACAATATCATTTGATGGCTTTTGATCACTTACTTGTACCAGTTGAATAGGCTCACACCAAACATGATGGTGACAAGACCAGCTCCTTTCAGCCATGTGAATTCATCATGGAAGTAAAATACTGCTACCTGAACACAAACAAGGAAATTATTAACAGAATGATCGGTTTTGGGTGATAATATTCATACCAGCTACAACTAGAGGTGTTCGCGGTTAGGTTTTATAGGGTTTTGGCGAAAATTTTGGACTGAACTGCTAACCACCTTTTTGTGGAACGCAAACCAAACTGGCCAGGTCGGGTTGGTCAGCTGTCCAATCTTGGCGGTTCGGCATGTCAGTTTCAATGATTATTATTTTTTTTCAAAATGGTTAATTTGTATTGAAAATCTTAAAATAATTAAAATGGTTCATGAATAGGCTGATTCAAATTAAAGGGTTGGTTACTCACTTGGTTTCAAGTTCCAAAGTCCAAACCTTTGGCTGGACCATTAAAGTTTAAAACTTTCGAACAGCCGTATTAATCTCAGACTGCCCGCCTTATTCGATTAAGGCAGTTCGATCAGGTTCAACGGTTTTTCAATATCCCTAGCTGCCATAGTTATCTATTCAAACAATCTTTAAATCTAAGGACTTCTACTTTCATTTTAGCTACTTTATTCCCGCAAAATATTGTCCTTTATAATTATTTTATATTTTTAATCATAATTTGTCAAAAATTCGAATGATTATTACAACTTCAATACAAGACGACCACTTATAAAACGAAACCGCCTACTGTATTCCAATTTGCATAAAAAATTAAACATTTTGATTTTTTTTTTACCAGAATAGTGACAGCTTCCTTTACAATTCCAGCTATGGTAACTGTAACTGCACTTGTTACAGAAACAAGAATGTATTCTGTTAATACCTGCAATAAGTTAAAGGCGTAAAATTTATCATTTATTTCTAGATAAATGTTCATGCTATTTTTTTTCTTTTAAATATCACTGCCTTTATAAAGTTAATACATATATAAAATTAATAAAAAAAAATTACCATAAAAAATGCAAGAGTTCCCCCAAAAAGCATCAAGAGGCAACTCCTCATAATATGCCAAGAGCTATCAAAATAACTGCTGGTTCTAAATTCACCCCAAGGATCCATAATTAGAGATAGCAAAGCAGTTAATAGGGCCATTACAGGCGTTACATAGCTCATTAAGGTCAGGGGATTTTTCAAACCTGTAAGAAAACAACAAATTTAACATAACTAATAATATATCCTTAGTTAGATCATTTAAGATCGTAAAATATTATTAAAATTAAGAAAAAAAGAGAGAATTACTTACCATAGACCTCTTTCTTTAGGGTGGATTGGAATCAATATTGACCAATTGGTTGATCAACCCAGCAAAGACGGAAACATGTTTTTAGTAATGAGATACATTTATGTATGGAAGAGACAAAAAATAAATAATATTGTATAATGGTCATCGGAGGCAGCAATTTCAACCAAATTACTTATGGATGCTTCGATATGGGTTGTGTTTTATCCCTAATGGGTCAAACAGGTTAACAAATCGAGCAAATTAGCAAAAAAGAGGAACAATACAAACAAGATGGACGGGCCAAATGGGTTGAAAGTGCCCAAAATTTATTTTAAATGCATACACCCTCATTAATCATTGTATTCAAAGATTCAGATTATTATTGTAATAATATAGTCCTAACCATTATAAACCCATCAACTTTTGTAAAAGCCCGTGCCTTAGTGGCATTGGTGGTTGCCCCTCATAAAAGTGGTCTGGGTTCAAATCTTTGCAGGTGTAAGTTGATAAGGTGGTTAGGAGAAACAATATTGTTGTTCAAAAATATATATATATTTGTAAAAAATGTGAAAATTGAACAAAAAAAGTGCCTAAAAGTGCATGCTAGCCAACTCGACCCAGCCCGGTCCTTTCGACCAACCCTATTTGCCACCTCTAATAATCATTATAATCAGAGATGAGTTGTACCTGAAGAAGGATCTGAGTCATGCTCCAACGAAAGCCAGACATAACAGCAGCAAGCATAACAAATATGAAACCCCACAAATCAAACTCGGTCTCTTTTGCAACTATAGTTATGAATTGATGATAATAAAATTCAAATGTGCGATTAAAAACTGTAACATATAACTAAATCATGGAAAACAAATAATTATATGAGTTACGCTAAAAGTAGCAATTATATGCCTAAAAACATCATACCTGTTAATAAAACCCCAGCAGATATTATCAACATAATGCCTAAAAGTTTAAAACTGGGAGACTCCAACCTACACAATAAAAAGATTTTTATCCTCAGAAATATGCATATAGTATTATATAATATCAAGAAACAATTTAATCAATTTGTTGATAATAATAACACTTTCAAGGTGTATATTTAGAATTTACCTGAATGCAAAAGCAAATATTAGGAGAAATATAGGAGCAGCAGATTTACACTGCAGAAGAAAAGAGAGATTTAGCCAAATGTGTCGACTTGATCAACATAAATAAAGTGAGAACATTTACCAACCATGGTAGCAAATGTAACCGATATGAAAACAAGTGATGCATTGCTCAAATTAATATCAAGTGCTGTTCCGATAGCAGTTGGTACAACTGTCAAATTCAAAGTGTCTCTGTTGGATTAGTAATTAGAAGAGTTAATTAAATTTGGTCAACTTAGGAAGAAAATTAAGTAATATATGGTCATTGAATCGTTGATGATGTATAGAAAAAACTGAATATTGGTTAGGCTGCTTGCTTTGATTTAAACACCACCTAAAGCACAAATCAAATCCATAAGAGATATGGAGTTGATCAAATAGTCGACAGATTCATATTTAAAGTGACTGACAAAGGCATATGGAGTTATAGGACAGAAATGGTCTCAATGGATCGGACATTATGTCAAACCACCACAGGCGGTTTGCCCCGACCTTCAGACCGGATTTTCGTCATATGGAGCTCTACTTTCCCCTTTGACCCTCCTCCCACAATTTTAGGCCTTTTGAGTGATTTAGTATCAATTGTAAAAATCTGTAAATTTATGTGTTTATTTAGGCATTTAATTTCATTCATAGACTGTCAATTTTAATTTCCAAGACTTGACAATAGCAGCTAAATATAAAAACTCCCTGTAAAAGGGAGCTTGTATTATTGGTTTACTCGTTCAATAATATCCTAATTTTCTTCTAAAAAGTTATTAACTTTTACTCTGCTTCCGCTTAATGTCAATAAGAAAGTCAATAAAATTAAACATACATGAATAATGCATCAACGATACAAATGCTTTAAAGATACAAGATTTTCTAACTTTTTACCTCTCATAAAGTAGTCTTTCCATGACATGGTTACACTCGGTTGGAATCTTTCAGACCAAAAGTATATAATCACCTTTGAAAAAACGGCTTGCATTCCAAAATGTATAGTATTCATCAACAAAGGAGCAGGGAATCTTCCCAAATCATCTCCCAAAAGAGTCTTATTATACCTAACCATTGAACAAACACATCATATGACTATAGTTCAAGATTGTACTAACTTACCTATTATCCATCAAATGTTTTAAAGGGACTTACAATGTGAGGAATGTGCTGAATGTGTACCAAACCAGTATAAAAAACAATGTTTTGAGTATATCAGCAACGATAATCGGGTTCTTGGAGCTTGCCAAAGCACCCCTATCGCCATCAACAAAATCTGAATTTGGGTATTTCAATCCTCCATTAGAATCATTTTCAATATCGAAAGAAACTCGTTTCTCATTCGCATTTGATCTTCTAGGGCTAGCAGCTGAAGAAACCATTTCAGCAGTGCTACCACCATTCATGCTTACACTTCACAGTTCACAACATTCAACTCAAGATCTAAACAACCATCATACAACACAATTTCTTCACACACTGCAAATCAAGAATTCGAAATTCAAGTGTTCTTCGGTTGAATCCTCAATTATGCACTTTGACACCTTAGATTCCACTCAAAAACAGGGAATCAATGGCGTATCTACAACACAAAGTTAATCAATCGAATCAATTCCTTAGATCTTAACCGAATTCAACCCAATCCCACGAATAAATTTGATTCAAATCTTATGCACATAACCTGTTCGATCAAATGCTCGATCAGATATCAAATGGGCAGCTCATAATCTTCCAACAATCAAACGAATTTAAGCTCAAATCGAACTGGGTCTTTTCTTACTCGATTAAAATCTATGAACAACACCAAAATCACATCAAATCGGATCAAATCAAGAAGTATGTACTGGATCAACTAAAGACGATTAAAAACACACCTTTGAATGAAATTTGATGGAACCCAGTTCGTATGATCCAGTGTAGAGTATCAAAAATGTGTCACCGACAGCATTCGTGGAGAGTATATCGGAGATCTTGAGAGATTTAGAGAAAGAAGCGTTGGATATTATTAGGTTTGTTGTCAACGTCGTTATTGGTTCGAAAGTAGTTGTGTACATAAAGGGGATGAATGGGTACTTTCAGTAAATTTCAAGTTAAAAGATCATCGTTTTCTTAAATCTTGTTTTTGTATGGTTGAAAAAGAAATCCTTAAATAAGAGAATTAATTTCATTTGATTTTTAGTTTATGAAATTTAGCTTACTGAAATAAAACTAAATTTAATAGAACTAATTGTTATTTTTTAGATGGCATTTTAATACGGTAATTTTATATTGTTATACGGCAATTGATTTACAGATATAATGGTTTTAGGGTTGACGTGTTCATGAAGTTTGAAGGGCCCCTTCCCCCTCTCTATTTTTTTTCGTCGGTAGTGTAAATTTTCAGTGGAAATTTTTAATAAATATAAATTCTGTCCCCCTAAAATAGTTAATTTTCGCCCCCGTCCCCTCTAAGCTTTGGTTCAAGCTCCGTCCCTGAACGTGTTGCATAAGTCAACCCAAACATAACCGATATATTAATACATTTTGCGTAGTTTTGGACGCACTTAAAAGGGGACTTGTTTCGAACATTTAAGTGTTAATTTATGTGTACGAGAAAAGTTAGTGACTTGCTAGCAAATTAAGCAAGCAATTACTACAACTCAAACGTGTGTGTAATTTTAATTGTTTTTTTGAACGGTAAATGTGTGACCCTGTTTCGAAAGATAAAAGTATTTTAATCGGGGTCACCTATTCATTTCCAGCTGAAACCACACCCCAAACTCCTCAGGAACAAACCCATTGCTAAAAAATTCACTAATTCAACTCTGAGCATTTTTGTTTAAAGTAAAACTTAAACCTATGATCTTCACATATTTACATGTTATGAATGTCTTAGCATAACCAGTTGGGCTAAATATTATTGTTACCTCTAGTATTTAGTTTAGTTAGTATATATATGTGGCTTGATAGAGGAGTCAAATGAAATGGATTGAAGAATGGGATGCAAACCTAGTGAATATGGTTGTTGGAAACAAAGAGTTGATAAGAATTTGAAGATGTAAAATTAAATATACTTCTATAAACCAAAATGTGAATGACAATCATTTCGTTTCTTCCCCATTCTCCCCACCATGACGACTCCCACCTCCTAATACACTTGTTTGACATGTTAGGACATATGTATATATATATTGTCATGTATATAAGTGGTTATTTTTATGATTTTTTTCTGTAACTCTTTCATTTCTTGTTTTATAAGGTGGTGGAGCGGTTGTGCTCATCGTGGTGGGTTGAGATAGGGCCGGTCGCCGTCTCCGGCCGGTGATGGTTGATCGCGTGTGTCGACTTACAGCCTTGATGTTGATATCTGATAATGTTGGGTTTATTGCTGTAAGGAAAATGCTTACCTTTTACCACAATGCTAGTGTTGGGAATATGGTTTTATCAATGACGAAGAGCTTTGCTTATCTTGAGACTGGTGTGTTTTAAAACATTGACTGTGATGTGATGATGCTTCTATTGGGTATGTCATGTAACACTTGGTTTTGGTCGATGATGTTGGGAATTTGTTGAGTTGATGATGAACAACTATTGCTCATGTGTGACTAATTTGGTTTAAATGATGATGATGAGACTATGAGACCGAATGCTATTCGTTTATGATTATGTATAGGTCATGATGACAAAGGCGGAATGATATTAGTTGCTTTGACGTGGCTTTCGTTTATGGTTGGCAGTTGCAACCGAGTTCTAGTTCTGAGCTCGAGGTTACTAACATATGGTTTTAAATACCCATCACACGCATTTCAAACACCCATCACGCAACGTGTGTGAATGGACGCAACTAGTTATAATTAAATTAGATTACTACATTACATATAATCATTTAAATTATTCTTTTTATTATTCACTTGGATAAATAATCTGACCATATGGGGTTGTCTACCAAATATAGTTTGAGTACTATCGTATGTAAACCAACATCACTAGATGCACATCTATAACCTATAATAAAAGAAGACGTGTCATCATTCTAGCATATCATATGACAAGTGTCATCTAACTAGCATATCAAAAAAATTATTTTCCCGCCTCTCTCTCATAATAAATACAAAAATTATAAAAATAATTAATTTGACTTTCTTTTTAACTAAAATATGTTTAAAAATATATTTATATTTGTGTTTCTTTTCTCTCTCATATTAAATGATAATTATTATAAATAAGTAAACTAAACTACTAAACGATAAAATAAAAATGTAGTTAATAATTTATTAATACATATTAAATATAGAGTAATAATTTTAATTCATTATGTGTTATAACTTTTAAATATTCATTATATTTAAAAACTCGTGTTCATTACTAACTATAATCCGTTTAATAAATGGATATCTAGAATATCTATCTATCTATTTATCTCTATATATATATATATATTATAGTTAGTAATAATATATATATAACCTATCTATTGTTTATTTACTTGAAATAACTATTCATATGCAATTATAATTATATTTTATCTTTAAACATAGTTTTATAATTCATAAAATTTATTGGTAATTATTTATTATTTTATTTATTCAACCCGTGTAATAAAAATAAAATATGGATAATAATATTTAAAAAATAAAACATTCATAAAACTAATTATTTAAATATGTTTTATTTAATCCACCCATGTAATACATGAGCTCTAACCTAGTTAGTACATATATTAAACTTTTTAGCAAAAAATTATCCATTTTTTGTTCTTGTTATAGAAAATTATTCTTTTTTAATGTTTTGATATGAAGATTTGGTTAATTATTATTATTTATTATCATAATGGCTCTATAAATATGCCTATAAATATAGTTACTCAACCTCGTTAACTTTTTATGCCTTTGATTTTATGAACATAAACCAAGAACCCACAACCCTTGCATTCTAGTTCTTGTTTTTACCATATATGATCTAGTGATCCACCAGCACTTGGATTCTATTCTTTTTTTCAATAATGCCTCCCTTATATACTCAAGAAAATGAAACACCCTCCATGGGGTATATGGTTGATGGGAACCCGCCTAACCGTTATTATAGCCCAAAGCCTTTGCAAACCCTTCTTTTTAATTCGGCCTTATGAGCGGTAGCCCTAAACTAAAAAGCTTGTATATAAAGTAAAAAAATGTTTTTTACCAATTTCGTTTTACACATGTGTAATATCATATTTACATATGTGTAAAACTGGATTTATATATATGTGTAAACCAGAATTTCACATGATTAATTTACACATGTGTAGATAACAGGCGGATGATTTTCTTAAAAGTATGTCTATGATACACGTTGGAAAGATTAAAAATACTGAATTTGATGGTTAAGTTTTCTTGAAATAGTAATTTCGTAAAAAAAGTAATGATTGTTTAAAAAATATGAAAATAGATGAGACTTGCATGTGATATTAAATGTATGGCTCATATTAGTTTCTAAAGTTTTTATAAAAACAGGTGGTTCTCAAGATAACCTTAAATGTGCGGCTCTTATTAGTTACAAATCTCCTATTTATCAACAAATTATCACACTTTGTCACTAGATCACATGCACTTACCATGTTAACTTAAGAAACCAAAGCATGTTAATTTAATGAACCCCAGAAGTGTGATTGATGATGAAACACCAAAATTAATATAAATATAATAACAAACTTAATCCATGAAGCCTAGAAGTGACATAAGTTCAGCATCTTAACGTTAATAAATTTTATGAGAATATATAATTTGTGTAAATTGAATGACCAATGGATACTCATACTTTTTTTTATGTATACTCATATATATTTCTTTGAAAATACAACATTAAACCCCTTCTTATTTCTTTATATATAATTATGCATGTCTACTTCTGTCAAGTATATACAAGGCCGGCCCTAAGGGCCGAGGTGGACGATCGCTCAGGGTCCGATCTCTTCAGGTGCCCGGAATTTTCATAAAATTATATATGTATATGTATATGTATATGTATATGTATATGTATATGTATATGTATATGTATATGTATATGTATATGTATATGTATATGTATATGTATATGTATATGTATATGTATATGTATATGTATATGTATATGTATATGTATATGTATATGTATATGTATA
>BJCM01267742.1:0-15634 GCA_018326385.1 Flaveria bidentis
CTAAGCTATCATTATGATCTAATAACCTAGCAAATTTCAAATCTATACTTTCTCTAAATTTATTGCAATCTAAACAAGCATGATTATTAAACAACTGGTCAGTAGTACTTACCTGAGATGTTGAAGAGTGATCAGCCATGAGCGCAGAATCTGTTGTTTCTGGTTCTGGTGATTCTGACGTTGATGCAGATTTTTCTTCTTCAGGCAGGTGGTTGACCACATGTGCAGTGTCTTCAGAATTTGACATCGCAAGCTCTACTGCTATATCTCCTTCACTGGCAGAATCGTCATCAATGTCCTCCACACTACCTATGTTGGACTCTCCCGGTGAGACGAACCAGAAGCTCCAGTCCTGTCCTTCATCCTCATTAGCAGTCAAGGCTTTGGGGTCCTTGCTTGATGAAGTAGAACTGCTAGATGTGGCCTTGTCCTGACGATTAAAGGAACGAGAAGGGATTGCCATTCCTAGTCTTCTTTGGCTTCACACACTTGCGCTTGAAGTGTCCCTTCTCACCACAGTTGAAACAAGTTACCTTTGACTTGTCGAAGCCAAAGGTTGTGTCCTTGGTAGCAACCAAGTTCTGTCCGGTCTTTTGACAAACTTTTTAGCTCATCGGACAGCACTTGCCAAAGCCCACATTATGTCCATTAATTCCAACTCCATTTCGTCCACCTGTTCATAATCCTCATCTGTCAGGTGACAATTTCCTATCTTTCCAGCAACTTGTCCATCATAGGAGTGGACTACAACAACTAAGAGTTCCATGTGTTCTTTGGCCACCTCAACAGTCACATTACCGAAGTTATCGGTTTTCAGTTTTGTTGCATTAGCTTCAGGTAAATATACTGGGTGCCAGACGACCCTGATGTTTCGGACCTTGAAGTTGAAGGTTGTGCTGGAAATGCTGCGCTTGAGATGAAGGCAGTCTGCAGTGGTGCTCCAAATGTCTTGGCCTGAGGAGTTGCATTGTAGAGTGCAGGATTCTAGTCGTAGTTGGCCTTTTGAGCTCTGTACTTCATCCTAAGCTCCTCTTCTCTCAGTTTTAGAATGAAGTCATTTACATCTAACTTCGAGAGCATCCCATTCTGTTTGAGATTAGAAACGAAAGAAGCCCATTTCTCCGGTAATCCATCAGCAAAGTTGGATACCTTATCCTCCATCGACGTAGTTACTCCATGAGTGTGCATCTCACTCATCAAGTGGTAGAATCTGTCGATCACATCGTCCAGGCCTTCCTTTCCCATTAAGGAGAAGTTGTCAAACTCCTTCTTCAAAGCTTTGGCCTTAATGGCCTTGAGTGAGGCATTTTCGTCATACCTCTTCTCCAATGCATCCCACAATTTCTTTGCTTGAGTGTATTCCGAATACTGATGGAAGATATCCTTCAGAATAGACTGAGTAAGCAAAGTGTAGACTTTCTTCTCAGCATTGTGTTTTACCTTTTGTGCATCAGACATGCCACTTAATGTAAGTTTGACTCCGTCAGCTCCTACTGGCATGCTGTACCCTAACTCTATTGCCTCCCACAAATTTGTATCTACTCCATTTAAGTAGATTTCAAAACGTTGCTTCCATTATGGGTAGTCGTCTAACGTGATAAGCTTCGGGGGTTTATTGTGAATTCCCACTTCGTTCTCCAACAACAGTTGATTTTGAATACGTGTATCTCTACTTGCTGTGTATGCTGAAAACTAACAAACTGCTGATGTATGCGAATGAAGGTATGCGATTGGGCTTATTCGGGCGATTGAACTAGGCGAATAGTTCAATCATGCGACCGAACAAATGCGGATGATTCAGTCGGCCGAATGAACTAATGCGGTTGAACAGTCCGAATGGGGTTCTCAGTCGTACGAATGAGGGTACGAATGAGTTCAATCGTGCGGTTGGAGAATGCGAATGAACTCAGTCGTGCGATTGAGCCAATCGTGCGACTGAACTTGCTAAAGTTTGATAATTCGTAGGTTAAACGTGTTTTGGCCGTAAAAACTCGAATTTTCACAAACCCTAATCGCCATATGCCGGAAAAACTAAACTTTAAGGTCAGGAAACGTCTAAGACTCCGTTAGGCACAAAAAGATTGCTTTTTTTGATGAAAAAACACAATTTTTGTATCAAAACTATTGAATCAACACGTAATCAAGAGCCAAAGCTCTGATACCACTTGCCAGGATCTGGTATTTGAACGAAATACCTACTGATCAACGCGTAAACCAAACCAAATAGTGCGGAATCCTATTTGATTGGCGATCCAATCAGTGAGAACGCACGTACACACAATTGTATATTGAATCTAACGTCAAGAATCGATTAGGAATCGATCTACAGCGTACTATGAACTTGGAGTACGAACTTAGAGGCTTCTGGACGGCTAGGGTACGTCTGGAGTCGAAGTGTATTCAATGCTTACGTTTTTCCACGAATTAAGTGGTATTTATAGGTTAGGGTTGCTCATTCGGGCGATTGAACCATTAATATGGTTCAGTCATGCGATTGAGTTATACGGTTGGTCCATTCGCCGGACTGAGTGTTCAGTCGTGCGACTGAGCCAATCTTATGTGACAATC
Source organism: Flaveria bidentis (assembly GCA_018326385.1). Taxonomy (NCBI): domain Eukaryota; kingdom Viridiplantae; phylum Streptophyta; class Magnoliopsida; order Asterales; family Asteraceae; genus Flaveria; species Flaveria bidentis. The sequence continues at coordinate 2,569 of BJCM01267742.1, forward strand.
ATACGACTGATCCAGTCTCCTAGTTCAGTCGTGCGACTGAGTCATTCGCATGAAGTTGTTCATGCGTATGGTCCATTAGCATGGGCCATTGGCATGATAACTTCATGTTGTTAAGTTTGAATGTATTAAATATCATAATGTTATTTATATTAATTCAATCAACCACAAACCTATATAATCAAGTCAATATACGTTAAACACCTCATTAATGAAATATTAAACAAGACAAATCACAAACAAATATTCTCATTTCATTAAGTACCCAATATTACATAAGTGCAAGACATTCAAGACATATTACATTGAGATCAGGATCTAGGTACATATATGTATCAACAGCTTCTTCTGTCATTTTCCTCCTTGTAGCATTTTGCTCTTTGAGTACTTGAAGTTCAAGTTGTTTGAGGTACTCAAACTTAATATACACAAAGGGTAAGGAAAGAAGTGTAGCTTCCTAGTAGAGACCTGTGGCACTTAGGTAGTTGATCATGTTTTGCCTATCAGTTTCTTTGTCTACCTGAGGTTCTTGTGGTACCACAATCTTTTGTGCAGGGCTTTCTTGAACTGAAGAGAGATTAGGAACATGCTTTTACAGTCTTTTCTGACTCTTTTCTACTTTAATCTAAATGAGCAATCTTGCATCCTCTGTGTCCTTCCTCTCTCTAGACAATTCCTTGTCTGCCAGTTCATTTAATTCTTCTAAAAGGAGTGAGATGATTTGATCAATATCATAGTTTTTGGTCTGTAAGTAAGTAATCCTGACTGCCCATAACTCATCATTCTGAGTATTTGGTTTGGGGACAACCTTGATTGCAGCTTGCATGAATCTTGAAGACTCAATGGAACTATCTCCCCTTAGCTTCCACTTCCTCTTTCTCTCCTCCTCAATCTCCTCAGGAGTCCTTTTCCTTTTCCCTTTGTCACTCACAGACCTTTGTGACTCAGGATGGAGAGAGCTTTGGCCTTCATTGCTTAGAGTAGCATCCATGCTCTGGCCAGAGAGAGGCTGTGATACTCCTTTACCAGTAGGTGTGTCACTAAGGGAATGAATTACTAAAGTAGTTGTAGGTGTGACAAGGCTCTTAGGCTCTATCACTGGGCCTTCAGTCAAGGTTTTCCCTTTGAAGCTAATCTCAGGGTCTACCTTAACATCCAGTTGACCAATGATATTACCTGATTGCCTTTGTCTTTTTCTTAAGCTAAACTTTTCAGTAATCCTGTCTTGAATCCTTTGAGGCAGTCTACTAGCTTGCCTAGATTGGCTTGGATTGACAAATGGCATGTTGATCAGGTCAAGACCTTCATAGTAGTTCAAGGTCTGAAAGTTGAAGACTTCTTGCTTCCCTTGAACTCTTTGAAGAATGAGGGCTCTTTTGTTAGCATCATACCTCTACCTAGTTATATAGTTTGAAGTTCCTTAGGGTGTGGATGGCATAGACCTTGGAATATCTTCCTCAAATAGACTCTAAATAAGAGAGTCTATAGAGTCCACTTTAATGTGAAGTTGAGGAAGTTGCTGAGTATGAACAATTGCAAGTGAGGATGGTGAATCCTTAGTGTCCATACTCTATGAAGAACTCCTAGGTTCTGTGATTGCTATGACTTTCTCCTCCTTTTTGGTAGCATCACCCTCTTGCATAGGTGAGCTAGGAGTTAGGTCAATCACATCCATAGGTTCTTGTGTTCCTGGATGAGCTCTCCTTAAAGGTCTCCCAGCTAGTTGTTCCCTAAGATAAGATATCTCAAGTTGCTGATCATTGACCCTATTTTGTAAGGTAGTCACTTAAGATGCCAAGTGACTCACCTTAGAGACTAGGTAGGTGCATGTTTGTGACAGTTTTTGCACCTTTAGTCTTAAATTCCCCTCATCTTCATCAGAAGAATCATTAGGGGATAAGAGAATAGGACCAAAGTCCTCACTCTCACCACCAGCATCATGTTCTTGGCTGTTGGATTTCCACTTCTCACTAACAGCTTCAAGCGAAGTGTCTATGGGCTGAGTTGCCATGGTTGAGGTCTTAATAATGTAATCACTTGCAGAAGTGAGAGCCTCTTCCATACGGATCTCCTAAACAGGTTCAGGGAGATCCACCTCAGTGCTAGGTGGATGATATGGGCTAGACAAGGGAGAGGCAAGAACACTTATCTCTCTTTAAGTAGGGGAGGGATAGAGAGACTCATGATACTCACGGAATCCCATGTCTTCATCATCATAAAATTCAAGGTTAGGAATGGGTTGGTTGAGATCTTGTGACTAGGATGGTAACTTTCCCTTGAAAGTTGTTCACTTGAGTGTTGAGACTCAGAGTGAAGGATTAAGGATGATGGGCTAATGAGCTCATCAGGCACCACATGAGGAACCTCAACACTGATTCTTGATGAGATGGGAGCGGTTTGCTCCTCAGGAGAATTGGGAGCTCCAGTGTCCACTTCCTCCTGTGTGGGTAGTGATATTGGCGCCTACACAAGTTGAATAGCTAATGCAGGGGTTCGTTTGGATTTTCTTTGGTATGTGAGGGTGATTTGAGGTTGTTTAAGTGGTTAATAGGTAGAAGGTGTGGGTTTAACACTAGCTTGTGTTGCTAGGTTGTCACCTTGAGCAATGAGCTCTAATATTTTGGGGACAAGGCCTGTTTCTATCCCAGAGAAGCCAACAATTGGCTTCTTCATGATTTTAAAGATTTCAGGCTTCATCTGTCCCAAATTAAGAATATTACATGTTTCCCTCAACTGTGAGCCCAGTTCATAGTTAAGAATGTATTAAACATATCTAGGAAACATATAATACTTTAAGGAGTCCAAGTTTGGAATTAATTTATATAGACAAATTGAGAGTACCTGAACTTGACCCCTTGAACCATTCCATGCACTATAAAGGAGAGATCATTAGGAATCTGGTCCCACCCCCATTCTTGTTAGACAAAGTGTGGATGACCACATGAAGCAGGTACTTCCATTAGGATGAGACCTTCCCTTTCCTGAAGGTCTTTATAGAGAAATCTCCTTCATAGCCCATCTACTAAAAGGAGTGGTTAACAACTTCTTTTAGGAAGGACAATTCACCTTCCTTATCATCCAGCTGAAGATGGTTGTTGATGATGGCTGGAGTGATAAAGATTGTCATCCCTTGCACCATAGCAGACAGTGCCTTCTCCCCGTCCATGATCACCTCTTGACAGGTCTTCCAGAACTTAAACAAATGTAAAACCTGGATATTTTTTTATAGGCAAGAAAGAGAGAATAAAAGTGAAGAAAAAGAAAAAATGCAATTTAACCCAAGCCAAGGGGTTAAAAGTGTCAAAAGGACAAAATGTTTGAAAAAGTGGGTGCAAAAGGTGATGGCCGCCCATGATGTTACTTTCACCTTTTCATTCGGATTTTTATGGTGAGAGAGAAAGAAGAGCAAAGAACTCTCGGATATTTGAAGAAGAACAAGAAGACTAAATTCAGGTAAGAATTCATGGTTTTTGAGTGTTCTTAACCGGATTTGCCTGGTTGTATGCTTATATGTGTTGTGTGTTCGGGTGTGTGTGTCTTTGGTGGGTTTTAGGTGTCGAACTCATAGCAAATGAGTTTTGAAGGAAGTCATACTCAAAGAGCTGCTAAGGTGAGTTCTAGAACCCCCTTTTTACTTGTTTTAAACTGATTTGTGGCTGGAAATGCATGTATGAAGATTTTTATAAAATGGGTTTTAACCTATATGTATATGTGTATGTGTTTGCAGGTGGGGTTTGATATAGGTGTGTTTATGATTATGATGATGTTATGAATGTGTTTCTATGTCTTAGAATGCATGAATTAAGCTTAGAACATGTTAGATGATGATTGGGGACTGAATTTAGTTGTTTAAGTGTGACTTAGACTGCCTATGCGCCTAAATAGTGGCCCATGCTCCCAACGGTATAAACTGTCTAAGTATCCCCGTGCGCCCAAAGTTCATGCGCCCAAATAGTAGCAATGCGCCTGGAAAAGGCTGAATTTGGCTAAGTGTCCAGACGCCCAGACAGCCCATGTGCCTAGGCACTCATGCGCCTGCATAGTGCCCATGCGCCTAGAATTTGCCCAGAATCGGTTAAGTGTTGCTTATGTTCCCCAATAGTGCCCATGCGCCCAGAAGTTCCCCATGCGCCTAAGTGTTCCCCATGCGCATGAAAGGCCATGCGCCCTAATAGTGCCCTTGGTACTGGAGTCAGCTTCGTGCACAATGTTCGAGGTCTTTGATAGACCTCAGGCCCAGTAACCAGCTTCGTGCACAATGTTCGGGGTCTAGCGTATGGCAATGATCTGGAATGAAAGAGAAAAGATAGTGATGAGTGTACTTGTCCTAGCTACTTTAGTCAGCTTCATGCATAATGTTCAAGGTCTTTGATAGACCTCTGGCCAAATAACTAGCTTCGTGCACAATGTTTGGGGTATTGTACATGTCATTAGAAGTAATGAACGTACGTAAGATAAGCAAGGAAGTTTACGAATGAAAGTGAATGATAATGATGTACGATGAATGAACGAAAGTTAACGAACAAATAATGAAGAATATAATGATATTATCTATGTGTACGTATGATGCTTTATCGTGTAAGAATGTAAAGAATGGTTTAAACGAAAGTAAAGTATATTTTATTTTAAAACTAGAACTCACTACGCAACGCTAACTTTTATGTGTTTCCAGTTGGTAGGTGAGGGTTGCTGAGGATGGCACGGGGCGACTACTTGGCTTGTTTTGGATGGCATCCATTTTGTATAATATTTTTGTGATGTAATGCAACAAGTTATTTTGTAATCAGTCAACATTGTATTATTTTGCAAAAGCAATTATAATGAAATGAAATGGTTGTTTAAATGTTTCCACTGCAATGCTTTATTAAAGTTAATGTAAGTATATGTTTTTTGTGCAATGATTGACCAGCTGTGAGCGTACCGGGAACGGGGCCTTACAAGTTGGTACCGGAGCCAAAGTTTAAGTGAAACGGGTAAATTTTCAAAAGAAACCTAAACTTAAACTGAAAATAGGATGAAAAGGGAAGGGATACCAGTCCGAGTAGCTACGTGCCATCAGGTATTTTCTTAATTTTAACCGGCATTACGTGCGCATGTTATGTGGTTTATGTGTTGTTAGTAGATTTAGATATTGATGTAGTCAGGATAGGTAATGCTTTGGGTATGAAGGGTAAAGTAAGTGGCTAATCACAACTGGCCTTTGTAATTAAGGACTTACTATACTTAACATAAACTGAGCTATTCCTTTGAACGACCGTGTTAGTGTTTGAATTTTATAGCGTGTTTGAGGATGGCCAGTGGTAGATATTCGAAGGTTTCGCGTGGTGGAGGTCGTGATGGACGTGGTGCTGAACCATGGGCCACAAGAGGAAGGCCTAGAGCCGAATAGGTGGTTCATGAAGAACCCGAGACCCCTTGTCTGGAGGCCGGGGACGAAAGTGCTAACTTGAGAGCCTCAGTGAGAGAGGCTGTTGTTAAGGAGGTGTATCAAGTCATGTAGATGATCCTACCATATGTGGTGACAAAAGTGATAAAGGCTATGCAGGAAGGAGAGAGAAGGGAGAGGAACATGTCCTCGGGAGGACGGGAGCGACTGGAGACTGAGACGGTTTTCTCTAATGAAGAAGAAGAGGAAGAAGAGCCTGCGCCAAAGGTGGCATGAGGTTGTAACTATGGGGCATTTCAATGATACAAGCCCCTACCTTTGATGGTAATGGCACTACTGCTACTTCTCACCGGTGGGTGAGAGAAATGGAGGTTGTACTGGATATCAGAAAGTGCTGAGAGGACCAAAAGATGAAGTTTGCTGCCCACTAGTTTATGGACTCGGTTTTGTGCTGGTAGGACAATATCATCCAAGACGAGGGTAGTCGGGCAAGAGGAAAGATGAAGTGGGCGGAGCTGAAGAAAATGGTAATTGAGGAGTTCTGTCCTCATAGAGAGATGGATAAGGTGGAGAGGGAGTTCCTGCAACTAGAGGCGGGGACCATGACACATCAACAATAGACCACGAAGTTCAATGAGAAGGCATGGCTGGTGCCGGATCAAGTGACACCTTTGTCACAAAAGATCAAGAGATACATCCAAGGGCTACCGGAGGATATCCATAGGCACATGATCGCTGCCCGGCCGAGCACGTTTAGGTCGACGGTTGACATGGCGGGGAGGTTGTATGATGAACGGACTGTGGTGGTGGTTGAAGTCAGCAAGAAGAGTGGTGGTGACCGGAATTGGAATGGGAAGCGGGTTGGACGTGGTGGGGCCACTCCAAGAAAGAAAGGTGCACGGGTGGATGACCGACGTGTGGTCACATCTAGTGGGGGGATGAAGAGGTGTGGCAAGTGTAGAAAGGAGCACACCAGAGAGTGTAGATGGGGATTGAACATGTGCTTTAAGGGTGGGAAGCCTCGCCATATGGCAAGAGAATGCAAGGCAGGGAGGTGTTTTAATTGTGGTGGGGAGGGCCACATGAGCAGGGACTGCAAGTAGCCGAGGTCTGGAGGTTGGAAAGTAAGGAAGGCTGGTGGTGAAGCGCAGAGGGCGAGTGCCAGAGGATTCACGATAACTCAGGAGGAGGCTAGGATAGACCCCAATGTTGTGTCAGATACGTTTCTAGTAAACCAAACTCTAGCTTCTATGTTATTTGATTCTGGTGCTAGTAAAAGTTTTATTTCTGTTGCTTTCTGTGCTAAACTGCCTGTTAGTAGTAAGAGTATAGATAAGCCCTTTGATGTAGAAACTTCCATAGGTAAGTCTATCAGGATTTTTGAGAAGATAGAAGGTTGTGACATAGAATTAGAAGGTCATAAATTTCCTGTTAGACCATTCATGATAACCTTAGGCGGGTTCGATGTAGTCTTAGGAATGGATTGGTTAGCGGACTACGAGGCGAACATTGTGTGAAGATGTATAGCAAACGGGTCACTACGATTCCGAAAGTGATTTCGATGGCGGTGGCGGGAAAGTGCATGAGGCATGGATGTAGTGCCTACTTGGCCTACGTAAAGGACGTGGATACGCCAAAACCACTACTATCTGATGTACCGGTTGTGTGTGACTTTCCAGACGTGTTTCCTGAAGACTTACTAGGAGTGCCACTGGATCACGAGATCGAGTTCCAAATTGACTTGATACCAGGTGCCCAACTTTGCAGAATCGATTAATTTCACTAACACTTGGTTTTTCTCTCAAGACTCACTTACACTACACTTAAATCAGATGAAGAAGAGTCTATCCAAGAGTTGATAACAATATAATAAGTAGTATTAAACAAAGAAAGATAATTTTCAAGGTACTTGCAAATATTGCTTCTCAACTCGAAGTATTACAAGACTCTTACAAGCATGATGCTATGAGTTACAATAAGAAACTATATATAATACTACCTACAACCGGACATATTTTGATACCAGCTGGAATCCTCTAACTAAAGCAAATACTACAAAGCTATAGTCTAAGGTATATTAGATAATGTCTTATCTAAGATATGGTAGTCATGACATGTCCATGACTTACCTTTTGTCACCAACTAAAGTTGGTAACTTGTACTAACATAAAAAGGTGAACAGTGGAATAAATCATGGCCTTTTGAGAAAGCGCCATGCAGTATCAGAGGTTTGTAGCGGAGTGTCAGTGACCATACTTATGTCCACTGGTTCATAGTAGTGTCTTCCAAAGGTTAAATGGCTTCGGAAGAACAAGTACTTCCGAAGCCATTTATACTTCGGAAGAGGATACTTCTTCCGAGGCTTGATGGACTTCTTCTTTTCTTAATACTTCGGAAGTTGTCTTCTGATCTTTTCTTTTGTCTTGATCTTTGGAAATGAATACTTTCTCTTTGAAAGTAGAGTTTGTCTTCGGAAGTAAAACTTTTACTTTGTCTTCGGAAGAACTCTATTTCCTTCAGAAGTCCTATACTTAGCTTCAGAAATCCTTTGTAAGCTGCACCAAAATTTGTCTAAGTGATTTGGTTTTGGTTACATTAGCCTTCTTCTTGATCCAACAAACCTGTTGCTAAGGCGTCGTATCGGTTGGCTTCGACTAAGATGAATGAGTTGATGGAGCAATTGCAAGAGCTGCTTGATAAGGGGTTCATTAGACCGAGTATCTCTCGTTGGGGTGCTCTGGTCCTGTTTGTGAAGAATAAAGACGGTAGTATGAGGATGTGTATAGACTACCGTGAGATGAATAAGTTGACAGTGAAGAATAGGTACCCCTTACCAAGAATTGATGATCTGTTTGATCAGCTCCAAGGTGCCACTTGGTTCTCAAGGATAGACCTTCAATCTAGTTATCATCAGTTGAAGGTGAAGGAGCAGGATATTCCTAAAACAGCTTTTCACACGCGTTATGGACACTACGAGTTTCTCGTAATGTCATTTGGTTTAACCAACGAGCCAGCTGCTTTTATGGACTTGATGAATCGATTGTGTCGGCCTATGTTAGATAAATCAGTGATTGTGTTTATTGATGATATCCTGATTTATTCGAGGAGTGAAGAAGAGCATGCCGGTCACATTCGGGAAGTGTTAGAGACGCTAAGAAAGGAGAAGCTGTATGCCAAGTTCTTCAAGTGTGCATTCTAGTTGCGCGAGGTTTAGTTTTTGGGTCATGTGGTGAATCCTGAAGGAATCATGGTGGACCCGGCAAGGGTGGAGGCAGTGATGCAATGGAAGTCACCAATGACGCCATCCGAGATTCGTAGTTTCTTGGGTTTGGTGGGCTATTATAGGAGATTCATCTAAGACTTCTCCAAGATAGCTTCCCCATTAATCAAGTTGACCTGCAAGGATGTGAAGTTTGTAATCAGGAGAAGGCTTTTGAGGAGTTAAAGGCGAGGTTGACTCAAGCTCCAGTCTTGTCATTACCTGAAGGGAGCGAGGATTTGGTGGCTTATTCAGATGCTTCCTACTCAGGGTTGGGACGTGTGTTGATGCAAATAGGAAAGGTTATAGCCTATGCATCCCGACAGCTGAAGGTTCATGAGGTCAATTATCCTACTCATGAATTGGAGCTAGCATCCATGGTCTTTGCGTTAAAGATTTGGAGGCACTACCTGTATGGGACGAAGTGCACCATATTCACCTACCATAAGAGCTTGAAGTACTTCTTCGAGCAAAAATATTTGAACATGAGGCCGAGGAGATGGTTGGAGCTCATAAAAGATTATGATTGCAATATCCATTACCATTATGGCAAAGCCAACATGGTGACAGATGCTCTTAGCCGAAAGGAGAGACCCGAGCCGAGTCGGGTGAAGGGTTATCAGTTGGTCATGACCTTTGATGTGATGAAGCAAGTCAAGTAGTTTCAAGATGAGGCATTGAAGAAAGATCATCTTAACTCTGAAAGAATCAGAGGTCTGGTTGCGGATTTGGGTGAAAACACACTCGGTGTTAGAACCCGATTCGGACGAATGTGGATTCCTCGTTTTGGGGTTCTACGTGTGAAGATTATAGATGAGGCTCATAAAACTCGATACTCTATTCATCCCGGTGCTACGAAGATGTACCAAGGCATGAAGAAAGATTATTATGGCTTAGAATGTATGAATTAAGCTTAGCACATGTTAGATGATAATTGGGGACTGAATTTAGTAATTTAAGTGTGACTTAGACTGCCCACGCGCCCAAATAGTGGCCCATGCGCCCAAATAGTGGCCCATGCGCCCAACGGTATAAACTATCTAAGTGTCCCTGTGCGCCCAAAGTTCATGCGCCCAAATAGTAGCCATGCGCCTGGAAAAGGCTGAATTTGGCTAAGTGTCAAGACGCCCAGACAGCCCATGCGCCTAGGCACTCATGCGCCTGCATAGTGTCCATGCGCCTAGAATTTGCCCAAAATCGGTTAAGTGTTTCTCATACGCCCCATCAGTGCCATGCGCCCAAAAGTTCCCCATGCGCCTAAGTGTTCCCTATGCGCCTGAAAGGCCATGCGCCCCAATAGTGCCCATGTGCCTAAGACTTAGATTATTTTTCTGAATTTTTGGGAAAAAGTGATATGTAGGCTTTGACTTGGGATGTTCCCTGGGGTGAAGTAAGTTGACTTTTAATGATGTATGGGGTATGTTATGGCATGTATGATGATTGTTATGTCATGAATGAAGGTGCCTTGTATGGTGATGTTTTGTATGGTTATGTTTATGTTCCTTGTTATGTATGTTTATTTTCCATGGCTTTACGTTGAGTGTTGATGAATAAATGAAAAGTAATATGCAACGTAAAGTGGAAGATAATGAAAAGAGAAACACAATGAAGGAATGCATGCATTAATGATTGAATGAAAGTAAGAAAGTCTTGTAAGTAAAGTATGGAGGTTCACACCCAATGAAGGGTGTTAGATCAACTGTGTGTGGGTTAGCTACCCAAGAAGGATGCACACTGGGGTCTAATCTTTGTGATTGACCATACGTATGGGATCCTTGCCACTTGCCCTTGGTACTGGAGTCAGCTTCGTGCATAATGTTCGAGGTCTTTGATAGACCTCAGGCCCAGTAACCAGCTTCGTGCACAATGTTCAGGATATAGTATATGGCAATGATCTGGAATGAAAGAGAAAAGATAGTGATGAGTGTACTTGCCCTAGATACTGGAGTCAGCTTCGTGCATAATGTTCGAGGTCTTTGATAGACCCCAGGCCAAATAACCAGCTTCGTGCACAATGTTCGGGGTACTGTACATGTCATCGGAAATAATGAACGTACGATAGATAAGCAAGGAAGTTTACGAATGAAAGTGAATGATAATGATGTACGATGAATGAACGAAAGTTAACGAACGAAAGATGAAGAATATAATGATATTATCTATGTGTACGTATGATGCTTGATCGTGTAAGAATGTAAAGAATGGTTTAAAAGAAAGTAAAGTATATTTTATTTTAAAACTAGAACTCATTCAGCAACGCTGACTTTTATGTGTTTCCAGTTGGTAGGTGAGGGTTGCTGGGGATGGCACGGGGTGGCTATTTGGCTTGTTTTGGATGGCATCCATTTTGTATAATGTTTTTACGATGTAATGCAACAAGTTATTTTGTAATCAGTCAACGCTGTAATATTTTGAAAAAAGCAATTATAATGAAATGAAATGGTTGTTTAAATGTTTCCGCTGCAATGCTTTATTAAAGTTAATGTAAGTATATGTTTTATGTGCAATGATTGACTAGCTGTGAGCGTCCTGGGAACAGGGCCTTACAACAAATGATCCTCATAAAGGGTAGGATCAATGGTCAGGGGGGTTAAGTACTTTGACAAATCCAGAAAATGGCAAACCTCTAAAAAACTAGAATCTTTCTCAGAGTTCAACAGAGCAACCTGACTATGTTACCTGTGAAGTTGCATGGATAAATTCGGGTCATTTCTACGGCTTAGGTTGGCCATTTGAGAAAGCTTAACGATGAAGGAAAGGAAGAGCGAAGTCGGTTTCTGAGTGAATTTAGGTTTTAGAGCAGTTCAGAGGAAGAAGAGAGTGAAAGAGGGGGGAACCGTTGGGTATATATATGAAAATTTTTCTTTTGCCCAAAAGTTAGTTTTCTTGGAAGTCTACAATCTTCATAAGGTAATTTTACTTTGGAAGTTTTGATTGAAAAGCTTCCAAAGCCAAAATGGCTTTGGAAGATATTCCAAAGAGTTTAGAAAATTTTGCTTCGGAAGAGATTAAAAGTTGGAAGTTTAATAAAGCTTTTGAGAGTTAATTGCTTTCGAAAGAAAATTGTTCTCTAAAACATACAAGTACTTAGGAATGAAGTTAAGCTGCAGAAGATATTTTGGAAATTTCTTCTGAAGGTCAATTTTTTAAGTAGTTGTTTGTTTTGAAGACTTAAATTTCTCCCGAAGTTAAATACATATCTTCCGAAGGATAAAAGATCAAAATTTTTCAAAAATCTAAGCGATGTCTTTGAAAGGTTTGTGAAGGTGATAAAAAAGTTGACAACTTAGGACACACAATTTTTAGAAATAATATGATTAAGTTTTAAGAAAAGCTACTCAAAGTTAATCTTCCCAATAGCTTATACAAGATATTTAAATCTCTGTTCATCAAAGGCTTTGGTGAACATATCAGCACATTGCTCATTTGTATTAACCTTGACTAATTTGATTAATCCCTTCTTCAAGTTATCCATAATCAAATAATACCTGGTATTGATGTATTTTGTCCTTAAGTGTTGCATAGGATTCTATGTGATAGTGATATCACTGTTGTTGTCTATGTGGATAGGAGTCTCCTTGAAGTTGAATCCATAATCTAGCATTTGAATATGAATCCAAAGCACTTAAGCACAACAACTTGCTACAGTAATGTATTCAGCTTCAGTAGTTGATGCAGAGACACACGATAGCTTCTTGCATTGCCATGAGACTATCCTTCCATCAAGGAACTAACATCCCCTAGATGTAGACTTTGTAGTCATATTGCAGCCACCATAGTCACTATCTGTATATGCATACAAATTAAAGTCAGAATTCTTTGGATACCAAAGGCCAAGTATTAAGGCACCTTTGAGATATCTTAAAATTCTCTTAACAGTCACTAGGTGTGACATCTTGGGGTTGGCTTGATATCTTGCACAAATACATGTGGCAAACATGATATCAGGCTTGCTAGTTATGAGGTACATAAGAGACCCAATCATAGCCCTGTGTAGATGTTCATCCACACACTCCCCCTCAAGATCAGGTCTAAAGGAGTGGTTTCTTGCTATGGGTGTCTTAGCAAACTTACAGTCAGTCATGATATTTTAAGTATGTATACACATACTTTGACTGAATTATGAAGATGCCATCCTTAACTTGCTTCACTTGAATTCCTAGAAAGAAATTGAGTTCTCCTATGACACTCATTTCAAATCTATCCTTCATCAGCTTCTCAAAGTCTCTACAGAGCTTTGTATTAGTTGACCCGAAGGTACTGTCATCTACATATACTTAAAATAGCCTTAAGTCATTCCCTATTACTTTGATGAAGAGAGTTCCATCTATAGTACCCCTTCTGTATCCATGTTGACAGAGATACTGAGATAGAGTCTCATATCACTTCCTTGGTGCTTGGTGCAACCCATAAAGAGCTTTATC
>BJCM01267743.1:0-18140 GCA_018326385.1 Flaveria bidentis
TTTTGTGTTGATTGCTTAAGACTTGGTTGAGTTTAAACCAAGACTTAGGTGGAGATTGTTAAGTAAAAGTCATGTTTTAAACTTGAGGGACTAGTTGTGACAATACTTGATAGTTGTCTAATAGTATAAAAGTTAGTTAATCGGTAGTTAGAGGAGAACAGTGAGCAGAGTGGAATTCTTCCGAAGTTTGTTGTAGTTCAATTTTGTTGTTCATGTTGGTTCTTGATTTTCTTAATAAGATTCATTCAATTTCGTGTTGATCAATTGGTGTTTTCATAACATCACCATATTGCCATTAACCGTACTTTCTATTTCCAGGTTTTGTTATTTGCAACTTCAAAGATATCAACACAAGTTGCCCAAACATTTGAGGATGCTGCAAAGTTATTTAAGGGGAAGGTATTTGGAGTTAGCAATAATGTAAATATCAAAATATTTACTCTTGAAAGATTTAATAATTCTGCATTATTTTATTCCTGGGCAGCTTATCTTTGTATTTGTTAATATGGACAATGAAGATGTTGGAAAGCCTATTGCCGATTATTTTGGCATCACAGGAGATGCGCCACAAGTAACGCCATTCTTAATAACAAATCTATTATCTATTTCATGAATTTAGATTGCTGGTTATCACTTTTCTTTCTTTACTTTTTGCAAGACAAGGTACAAATAATAAGTTTTTACTTAATGTCTTGACTAGGTTATTGGATATACCGGAAACGATGATGCTAAGAAGTTTGTACTTAACCAAGAGTTGACCCTTGAGAACCTTAAGATTTTTGGGGAGGACTTTTTGGGTGACAAGCTTAAAGCGATCTACAAGTCAGACCCCATTCCTGAGCATGTAATTTGTTTGGGGCCTGTTTAATTTTTGTATATTATTTCTTCTAAATTTTAAAGTTAACTTCTAATCAGCGATTGTTACTGATGCAGAATGATGGTGATGTTAAAATAGTAGTCGGGAATAACTTTGATGATATCGTCCTGGATGAATCAAAAGATGTTCTACTAGAGGTGCTTCTAAAAAAAATAAATAAAACTCATGGTTGAACTTGTGATTTTCTTTTTTAATTTTTTTCTTTTTGCAGATTTATGCGCCATGGTGTGGGCACTGCCAAGCTCTAGAACCAACATACAACAAGCTTGCTAAGCATTTACGCGATGTTGATTCATTGGTAATAGCAAAGATGGATGGAAGTACAAACGAACATCCCCGGGCTAAGGTATAGTGGAATTATCAATTCTTACATAGTAACACAATTTTTGGTCAAACTTAAATCTTCTGGAGATTGATACTCTAAACATGATAAGTGATTTGTGATTTTGGATGTTGCATTTTATAGGCTGATGGGTACCCGACAATTCTTTTCTATCCAGCAGGAAACAAAAGCTCGGATCCTGTAAGTGATATTTCCTGAGATAAATTATGCTTGAGCAATTAAATACAAACCCTATTTAAACTTATCTAGTTTATGTTAGTGAACACGTTTAAACAATTAAACTTACATACAAGTTGAAATCATATTTTTTAATTAGTATAACATGAGAAAAATACATACCCGGTAATGTACAAGACCTGGAAAGCAAGCCACAAATACATGTATGTGGGGAGCTCGTTCTATACAAAATCAAATTTATGTAGAAAACCACTAGAAGAGCATCAACATACACGCCTATTTCGTTAACAATGATACATAAAGTGGTTATGTAAATGAATAACCGTCTCTCTCTCTCCCACCGTATTTGCCATGTACTACGTACAAGTGTTTATACGGTTTTCTACTTAAAATAGGTTTAGTAGAGAAGCGCATAAGCATTTGTATGTAGTGCAAGTTATAGTGGGAGAGAAAGAGATATGATTACATTACCATAATGTGTGTAATAGGTAAAGCAATAGGTATATATTCTTACGTGGTTCTGGTAGTTTTCTATTTAAAATTGATTTTGTATAATTTACATTTAGAATTTTTTAAAATATGTTAAAGGTCTCTAACTATGAGTATTAAAATGTGACCAAATTATATTGGTGTGGCAGATATCTGTAGATGTGGATCGAACCGTAGTGGCATTCTACAAGTTTCTCAGGAAACACGCTTCGATCTCCTTTAAGCTGCAGAAGCCTACTTATACCGATGCCATAGAAAGCAGCAAAATCGAGCAGAAAGATGAATTATGACTCTAGTCTGTATCTGTAGCTCATATGAAGAATAATGTACACGCTGCAATATCATCTGTAATACATGGAATGGATGATGAAGATAGAATACAAAATAATTATTAGACTGAGAGTTAGCCCAAGTTTGTTGCTATTTTGTGTACAAGTAGATGCCTTATAAATTTTAAAATCAACTTAGATTATATTGTTATTGCGTGTGTTGTTTTTTTTTTAACGTTAATGGTTATCTAAGATATTTACCTTGTGAAGGTTTGTATCTGGGTCTTTGAAGAGATATTTTAGGTGTCTTATCATTAGGTCATCTTGTTGTGCGTTTTAACTACATATTAAAAGTAACTTGTCAAATTTTAATATACTTTCATTTCACCTATTGTAACAAGCTTTGTAGATGATAGCATTTGATGGTTTTAATTCCGTTTCTGTTTGTACACAGATTCCATTGATCATACAATTCTTTCATTAAGGCTTAATTTATTATAATAAACAAACATAACTGGTAATATCTACTCATAGCAGGGTCTAAAAAGAGTGACATAAAAAGATTTCACTTGGTTAGAAAAGGTGAGATAATGACAAATTTTTCTTTTATATTTAAAAGATAAGATATCAACTGAATAGACTATTTTTTGGCACATAGGATAAACGTGTATATAACAATATTCACTAAACTGCATTATTTTTTCTGTTTTAAAAAGTGCTTCAGGATAGATGATTCTGTTTTAAAAAGTGCATCAGGATAGACTATTTCTTGACACATAGGATAAAAAGTGCATAGGATAAACGTGTATATAACAATGTCATAACTAGAGTTGGTTAGATGGACAGTCAAACATTTCCAGGTGAAAACTCGTAAAATTAATAAACATGTTGAACAGATGAGTTGACTTGCTTTTATTTGACTGTGTAATTTGTTCTTTTTGCTAGTAATTTAATAATAATATATAAGTTAGTTAACGTGACTTCAGTGGGGGTTGGTTGACTTGAGCCCTAGTACAACCAATAAATTATGGGGTTTAGCCATACGTAAAAAGAATTATCTTTAAAACAATTCTAAACGTTAGCCATTAATAAAAGTTAACATGACTTTATTATCTTTTAGTTGTTTATTTTGGTAAATATATTTAAACACATCAACTATTAAAAAATTTAAACAGAAACGTAAACAAAAACTTTTAAAATATTAAAAGTATAAAGACTAAAGTTAAAAATAAAAAAATATTTAGGTTAAATTATAAAAGATGGAAAAATATTGGGTTAAAATAAAAAAGTTAAAGATAGAACAAGACAAAAGTTTGGTATAACTTATACAAAACATAAGAAAATTGATAATTAGTATATATAATATATAAAATTTGTATATATAAAATATAATATATCTATAACCTATAATAAATTTTTTTTCCTAAAACAAGTGTTATCATTCTAGCATATCAAATAACACATATCATCATTCTAGCATATAAAAAAATCAGTTTCTCGTCACTCTCTCGTAATAAATACAAAAATTATAAAAACAATTAATTTGACTTTTCTTTTTAACTAAAATATGTTAAAACAAATATAATTATATTCTAGTTTTTTGTCTCTATCATATTAAATGATAATTATTGTAAATAAGTAAACTAAACTATTAAACATCTAAAATATAAATGTAGTTATTTTAATAAATTATTAATACATATTAAATATAGAGTAATAATTTCTAATTCATTATTTTTTATAACTTTTAAATATTCATTATATTTTTATTTCACCAATAGATAATAATATCTAGAAAATAAAATATTCATAAAACTAATAATTTTAATATTTATGTTTTCCACATAATACATATGCTCAAACTTAGTATATATAATATACAAAACCAAACCATGACTGGTGCTAGAAAGGTACCAAACTCACAAACAAAGATTCCCCCAAATGCCAAAACTCAACCTCAACAAGACGAGCTCTAAAAGCCATTGTTATTATTATTATTAATTAAAACATTTTCCACAACAATACGTCAATCTCACTTAATTTTTTTCTCGAACATTGCTAATAATAGCAACAATACTATCACCTTAATGTTCTTGTGCCCCTACTTTTATCAACACTAAAACAACAATTTGCATTTCTTACTTAACACACGGAGAATGTATTCGTATTACTCTTCAACAGGAGGATCGACCCAACGTCCATGATCTTTGATTAGTTGGATCAATGCATCTGTTGCATTCGCCATTGCAATTCCTCGTTGTACCACCGTCTGAACCAGCATTTAATCAAAACTATAGTTAGTGGAAGGTATAAAACATAACCGCATAATAATTCTATTGTTAGAAGATTACAGAGTGAGTAAATGGTCAAAAATGGATTCAGGTTAAGACACATTGGGTTGACCCGCTAACACAATAATTGATGTATAAACAAATCATTGCAAAAAGATCATGTATAATCGGAAAAGGATAATGATTTCTCCTAATGGGGGGAAATGGACGGGTCAAAATGGATTTATGTGAAAACACGATGGGCGTGTCCAAACTTTCTTGTACTTCTACAACAATGAATGTGCTAGATAGAATTGTAAGATGTTGTAAGCATTTAAATGCATTTTAGCCGACTCTCGATCAGTTTGATCCATTTGACCCGTTGAGGAGAAAAAAGAAGGGTTGTGTACCTTTCCAACGTAAAGATCAATCTTTCCAGGAGCACCACCAACATATCCAAAATCCGCATCGGCCATCTCCCCAGGGCCATTAACAATGCAGCCCATAATTGCAATCTGTCATAAGAGTAGCAGCAAGATAAGCGACATTTATTTGCTAAGGTGAACAAAGTTGGTACTCAATGTTATGTGTTATGATGATTACCGAAACACCAGGCAAATGTGATGTTTTTTCTCTAATTTCTGCACTTATCACTTGAAGATCAAATAGTGTTCTACCACAAGATGGGCATGAGACATATTCCTGAATTAAAATTAATAAATTAAGCAACAATAAAAAAATATATATAACCAGCCAACCAGCAAATAACTATTTTAATTCCCTACTGTCTTAGTGTTTCGCATCCTGCATCCTTGTAGCAAATTGAAAGATGTATTTCTGAGAAATTCAAAATCTTGATCAGGTGCTTCTAGTAAAATACCATCCCCAAGTCCATCAACTAAAAGTGCACCAGCATTTGCACCCGCGCTAATAACCAAATCATCCCTGGAGGTATATAAAACAGCTTTGAATTAACAGATAGCTACAAAAGATAAGAATTTTTTTGTGTGTATAATATTTGTTATATTGACATGGCTTAGTAAATTACCTAGGAATTCCCTTTGGGAACTGTATGTGGTGAAGAACTGGGAAATTCAGTGAATTTTCTGAGAGATACTCAAATAGCCTGTCAAAACAAAGGCGTCAAAATTACATATATTCTGTAACAAAAAAATGAATAATTATTAAATTAGTGAAAGTTAATACCTCCTAGCAGCATGAACTCTGCCAGTTTTTTCATCTGAATATGGCAGATCATGAAGTATCATTGTAGCATCAATGCTTTTTAAAACTTCTAGCTCCTCATAGGGCTCATCTCCGCGTACAGACACCACCAAACGTGTGCCTGAGGTAATATCAGTTTATAAGTCATATGAGAAACAAAAACTGGTTCATACCAATTGAGTGGTAAAATTGAAAAATTCACCTTCTGGTAAAAGCTTATGAGCTCCAGTTGATAACTCATTCAGATTTACCAAAACCATGGCATTTGGTAAAGGCTTTGTCAATTGTTCTGACAAAGGAGTTATAACTCCCATACTTACATCAATCAACCTTTTAAGAGCTAGTCGCTGATCATGGATAAAAGAATAGATTAATAATGAAACAATATAATTTTAATTGAATTTGACACTTTAATCACTCATGAAATAAGATACAATAGAATTGGGCGAAAATTAATTGGGGATAACCAACCCAGACCCATATAAAAAGTTAGCTGTTTTGGCCCAAACTGATTTTGCCACCTCTGCACAAACATACGATATCTAGAGAAAATTAGTGAGGTTTCTTACAGCATCTTTATCATCAGCTGGTGGAAGCTCTCTCAATAAGATAGAATCTACAGTTGCAAGATCCTGCATAGAAAAACATATATTATGAGCTAACAAGCACATGCCATTGAATACTGATAGGATTTTATAAATCATGTAACAAAGAATGAACCAACCTTGAACGGCATACCAAGCACGAGTTTGGCAGCTAATGATCTATAGAAGAGCTCAGGTGTCTGGACCAAAAAATGAAATAATTTATAAAGGATACACGAGGTAGTAAAAAGGCTACAGAAGTAAGAATATAATTAACCTTCAGTTGATCTAGGGAAACAGACATGAGAACAGAACCATCACGGTGAAGCACACCTCTATAATCAACCTCTTCACCCTGCCACACATTCAAGTCGAAGTTGCTATTATAGAAAGAAAGAGAAAGGCAGTATATGATATTATGATCAGAACGTGTCAAGAATTTGTAAAGCGTAATAAACCAACCTCCTTTTGCGCAGGCAAATCACCGGTTCTTCTTTGAAAATCAAAATAACGTCTATGCTTCTCTTCAAATGGTGCCTAGAAAAGGAAGTGTAATTAGAATAATAGTAATACAAGGCTAGCAATACCTATTAATTCAGTAAAAATAATGCATAAAACCTACCACCCCTTGCTGAATTTGGGATGCTTTCATACCAAGATTAGCCAATTTCCTACACGGATCAATTTCTTCCTCTGGGGGTTCTGTAAGGGAAACCCTAATAGTATCACCAAGACCATCCTGTATATTATACAATTTTAAGCATATGATTGTAAGAACAATCAATATGGATTTATAAAGCTCTTCCTTTTAGGTAAAAGATATATAGCATGAAGAAAAATATGACCTGAAGAAGTGTCCCAATGCCAATTGCAGATTTCATACGTCCATCCTCACCCTCACCAGCTTCAGTAACTCCCAAATGCAAAGGATAGTCCCAACCCTGAACATACATTTCAGCTACAAGAAGACGATATGCTTGAACCATGATCACTGGGTTGCTTGCTTTCATTGAAAATACAAAATTATGGTAGTCTAGTTTCCTACAAATTCTTGCAAACTCAAATGCAGATTCAACCTGATAAATCAAAGGCGTATGGCCATAAGTGATAATTAGGGGTAAATCAAGATAAACTCAAAGTATGCTTACCATGCCCCTAGGAGAATCACCATAGTAGCTCATGATACGATCTGAAAGACTACCATGGTTTGTTCCTATGCGCATTGCCCTCCCGTATTTCTTGCATTTTTCAACCAAAGGGACAAAAACCTGATGTATCAGAGATCAAATCAAGAATGAGTTTATTAACTTCTTAAGCTGAAATTAGAACAAAGATTCACTGGGAGTGTGAACAATAGAAGGTCAATCAACAGCTTGACCTTTTCAATATGCTCAAGTTCCTTTTGATAATCATCATCTGTATACTCCAATGTCTCAAACTGGGCCCGTCGATCAGCTGTAAGGAATAAAGTCAATTGATTGAACAGTTTGAAAGAAAGGTTACAAAGAAAACACAATGTTAAGTTTGTACCAAAGTTTCCAGGGTTAACACGAATTTTATCAAAACATTCAGCAACCCGCAGTGCAACTGAAGGAGCAAAATGAATGTCTGCAACTAGAGGTATGTTATAACTGCAAATGTAAATGATGCATGAGATAACATGAACCATGGCAAACATAAAAATTCCAGAAAGTCAAAAGGTAGATCTACTTTTTCTGAACAAGGGTGTTCTTAATTTCAAAACATGCATCTGCCTCTCTTTTCCCTTGCACTGTTATTCTAACAATATCAGCTCCTCTATCAGCTATTTGCATGACCTGACAAACAGACGATTAACCAACTCAGCGCAGCCATTACATTTGCTAACCATCCTATGACAAGGGCGAAAGGATATAAATTTATATCTATCATAATGATTGGCATAAAAGTGGTGTGGTCCATCAGCATTAGATTCTCTTTTAGAAGATGAAATTAATTTCATCAACATTAAAAAAAACAACAAAAATCAAGCACCTGTTCCACCGTTGCAGCCACATCCTTAGTATCAGATGTAGTCATTGTTTGAATTCGTATGGGATGATCACTACCAAGAGCTACATCTCCAACCATTACTGTGCGAGTTTTCCTCCTGATGGTTTTATGTGTGGATTCACAATACTTCTGTACAGGAACTATCATAAACCAAAAAATAATCATTATTAAACTTTTATTTTTCATTGTGATGCAAGCACAGAATGCATACTTAATGCTCAAATGAGGGTACTTATTATTAGTAAATATGCATTCAAAGCATTATCAAGCTAGAAAATAGCTTATGATCCTATTGGAAGACTATTTTTAACATCTCACTTTCAATAACGAACTGAGATACAAATATAGTGCCAAATAATGTGGTTACTTTGTATTCTCTAGGGGAGGCTATAGACAAAATCACCACCTTTGAATTCTCATGGCTATTGCAGCTTTAAAAGTATATGTAACATAAAGGTGATAACCCAAGCATAAGAATGAACAGTGAAGCATGTACCTAACAGAGGACTCCCTTCAGAAGCAGGCTGGAGTTCTGCGATATCTGAACCAGGGTTTGAATTTTTTACCACAAAAGTCTTGGTTCTATGAAACTTAACCCTCTTCAAATCTGAAAATTTTACAAAATCTGAACGTTTTGCGAACCCTAAACCATTGTCTCTGCCCTTTAAATTCATAAAGGAAGCTGGAGCAGCTGCGGTTGCCATTTCGCCAACAAAATTCCACAATCACTACAATCGTAAAGCATAATAATCCGAAGTCAACCAATTAGTAATAAATGCATACTATTACCTACATCAAATTGATGAAGTCAAACCAATACCGCTCATATGCACACCGCCCTTTCTACACAACATGAAAGACCCTAGAGTTCTAAGATCAAACAGACAAATCAAACATTTGAACTGATTAGATTCTTAACTATTTGGTAGGAACAATTGATCTCTGCTTAATTGCTTATGGAATTGTAAATTGCAATCCATACTAATATTCATTTTCAAAAATGACAAAAATAAATCAGAAATCAAATCGTATCTCCAACACAAACCAGAAGAAGCAAAAATTTTCACTAAATCTGTTTACAGAAACCTAACTTACATCTCGTTTCAAATTTCACCAATAAAAACACAAATAAAAGCAAGTCGATAACATAACAATTCATATTCCAACTTTTTACAACTCACCTAACTTATACAACATCAATCTCGAGATAATTATTCACCTACATTCAAGCAAAATCAAGAACACCTCACATAATTAACTACTTTTTTACGTTACTAAAACACGTAACTCATCGCTAATCGTTGAATCTTCATCAGACCTTACAACCTAACGAATCATTCAACCTCCAACACCGTTCAACTACATAAATCAATACGATTCTTCACTATATCAACAAACTAAAGAGCTGAAATTAAAACAAATTACGTAAGATCATAATTACGCACCTTCAGCTCGAATTCAACAGCGAAATTGAACTTGAAATAGTAATTGAAATCGCAAATTGAAGCTGAAGCTACTGATTGTGGATTTGATGAAGAATTTGAGTGTGTTTATAACAAACAGAAGCAATGATCTTCAGATAAAATAGGTGAGATTGGATTATACAAGTCAATTGAGGAGAGCAACACCGTTGCCCATATGTGACTATTGGCGTCTAACGCATTTGTTGATTCATCTCCATACATAGTTCAGGGACTAAACTTGTCATATATTGATTTTATTTTTTTCTCATGACCTTTTATTTCATATGACCTATTTTTCGGACCCTGATTTTAGGTTGGTTTTACATTTTTACCCCTTAAAGTTTTGAAGGTCATAAACGCCTTTTGTTAGAAAAGCGGTTCATGTACCTCGTAACAAGATTTAAACTCTAATTTTTTCAAAGATATTTTGACTTTTATCACTAGTCTACCAACTCAAGTGGCTCGTAAACGCCGTTTAATGGTTAAAAGAAAAGAGAACCTTATAAAAGTGATGGCGTCAAATATTATATAAAACTAAGGGCTTTTAGTCTAGTGTATCAATGAGCGTAATGTGTTTTTTAAATGGTTGAAAGTTTTATTATGATGATGAAAATTGATGTAAATTTACTAGTAGGCTTACGAGATGTATGAAGTTATGAACATTAATGTAGGTTTACGAGATATAAGAGTTGGTCTTTCTAAAAAACCAAATGCTATAATTTTCAGTACATAATTTAAAAATTATATTTGTGTAATAAAATTACTTTTTGACTATAAAATTATTTAAAGGTCGATAATAATTTTAATTATAGTTGTATCTAACTCTAAATCAAATTTGTTTTTCAAACTTAACGAGTAGACCCTGTAACTCGTATATTAATTTAATAATTTTCACGATTCATAAGATGTCTTACTTTTATCACACTAACATCTTTTGATGAACTTATCTGTTAGTTCATTTAAAGCGGACAATTTTAAACATTTAAACAAGTAGTCGTGTAATCATGCATTTAAATAATAACAAATCATTAAAATATCAGCTCTTAGAATCTCGTTTGAATTCTACTCTTAGTTATTCAAATATACATTATGTGTACATATAATAGAAATATTACTTTACAACTATTTAACTTATAATATTATATATAATATTTAATACAAATTATGAAACGTGAGAAACTTCACCTACTAACAATACATATTATCCTACTGTTAAATTTGCGAGACACTAGTGTATTTAGTCAATAGTATAAGGGGTGAATTGTAAATTTAGTTCAAGGATCATAAAGGCGAGTGTGGTTCACCGTTCACGATTTACACGAGGGAGCTTTACGAAATAAACGTGCAATTTTCAATCACTAATTTATTTATTTAATCAAATTAATTTCAAATCTGCATCCTAATTTATCAACAAAAGTTACCAATCAGCACAAACCTCCTAATTCATTAACATAATAACCATAGATTTCTCGATTATGTTCACAACTAATAACACCCTAGGTTTCTAAAGAACGAAAAGAACCTAGTGACGTTTCTATCAGACTAATGTGGGAGCATCGACCGTGCCTTGAACATTATCGAGCTCTCATGCTAGATTCGGCGACTCTGTCACACTCGTTGATGAAGTCTCCGCTTTGTCGTCAAAATCATCTTTCTCTCGCTCTATTCAAATTGCACATAACATACATGGTATGATGTGGTATTTTGGTAACACAAAAAAATGTGGGAAAATGTTATTGGCGGTTAGTAATCCAATCAACACTTTAACAAAGTAATATTCAATCATATCTACTATATGAACAACTAGCTTTAGTAATCTCGTGTATTACACGGGTTGAATAAATAAAATATTAAATAAAATAAAAATTATTAATTATAAAATAATAGACTAAGACATGATATGATTGAAATTATGTATGTGTAACAACTATTAGTAATAAAACAATAATATGAAAAATTATTTTATTATTTTTTTTTCAAAGATAAATTAAATATTTTGTTTTAAAATAACGTTTTAAAATTTTTTATTTTTAAAAATTTTCTTACTATAACTCCTTATTTTAATTATTTTTGTTTAATAAAAATTTTACTTTAAAAAACAAATTTTGAAATATTACATAAAATTAGTTTTATTTTTTTTTGAAATAGTAATAGCATTAATAAAAAAATTATCTTTTTTATTTTTATTAAAAAGCTAATTATAATGTAAAAATAAATAGATAATATTATTAGTAATTAATATGATTATTTAATAGGAGAGAGAAACGAAAAAAATTTGATGAGAATGAATATGATGATGACAAATGACACACCCATTTACTTTTTTATTAAAGTATGAAGATGAAGATTAATAAATCTCTGTTAATTTCATTGTACTTTAAACATATTGATAATTAGTAATCCAATCAACACTTTAACAAATGCAATATTCAATCATATCATACTATATGAACAATTAGTAAATCACTGTTAATTTTGTTGTATTTTTAATTTCGTTGTACTTTTAATATACTGATAATTAGTTTTGGTTTTTTAACATATATTCATATATGATGTGTCTCATGTGGATCACAATAAATAATTGACAATACTTTATTAGCAAAGGGTGCCGCTTTTGGTGGTTTTGTACACTTTTTATCTCACGATGTTGCGTGATAACATATATTAAAAAAGTTATTAACCACCTTGCATATTACGATATTAAAAAGCTTATTTACAACAATATTATGTCTCGTATAACTAAATATTAATATAATAATTAATAAAAAAATAAAACTAAAAGTCTCAAAATTTATTTAATAAAAAGTAAAAAAAATAAGAAAATTTAAACCGAAAGAATAGTTTGTATTCAAGAACACCGCAAGACAAGTTTGTGACAATAATCAAATACGACTTTAATATAATCTTGTACCTTTCATGTAACTACTTATTCTCATACTATTAGATAATTTCCGTTCGGTTTTCTCAAATTTCATGGTAATTAAGGAATCTCTAGAATCCATCTCAACCCTCTATGGATCCTCTGTGTTGTTGTCTCTCACAAGATCTTACATACATCATCTGATCTGCGAAACCATCTTCCACTAAAAAAAGTTAGATTTACCATTTACCTTCATTTATCGACACATATTTGATATATCACTCTCTATCTTGAAATAGCGAACAAAACCTCCCTTGTCCAAGTGACCATCAATGTCACTGTCACGCCTCATGACAGATCGTGGGTCGTATACTTTGATTGAACACCACTAAGGCTAAAGCCGAAAGGGGTGAAGTCATGTTGATTTTTTTTAACAATAAACTTACCGTACTCTTAAACTACTTCCTACCAAGTCACTTTGTTAATAGTCTTCTCAAATTATAACGTCCTAGACGACGATTCTAGCGATATTAACCATCACAACACATTTTATGTCATGACAAAGTGCATCAGACTGATTTGCTTGTTTATCTTGAACCAAATGAATGAAAGGATAAAAGCAGCCCATCATTTTCATTCTGATAAATCATCCAAAACACAGTATCCAAAACCCTTGTGCACCCAAATAGAGGGATCGATCGCACTCACATACGCTGCAACTGAACCTACAACTAATGGATATCTAAGAAAAATCCAAGAATGGTAGTATTTAACCATTTAAGATACATACCAAAAGTTGAGCCGAATAGTATGTTTCAATGATTCATCATGAGATGTATCTATCTTGTTGCTCTTGTAAAAGTTTGGCAGACGACTTCGCATTTAGGTAAAGACTGTTCACTTCCTCCAGGTCCGCCTGTATAAGTATATTTGCACAAAATAAATACACAACTACACGCTTAAGATACAATACGCAAAAAAAACAAGATTTAGTACCTTGCAAATACTCTCACGACCATTCATTTTTGCCACAACACTGCCAGGTGATAATAACTGTACAGCATGCCTGCGGAAAGCGAGATTCTTTTAATAAAGTTCAGGAATTTAATGGATGTACAGAAAAACAATTGAGTGCATAATACGAAAAACGCTGAACCTCAACGATGCTTGTTGACCAATCTCCCCAAGGTAAGCCAAACTTTCTTCATCAATAGATATTTCCTCCACCTGTGCCCGGATGGCCAATATCTGACCGGGACATCAAGCAACAAATTTATCGTTATTATTTAAAAGGATACATGATACCATAAAACTTTAGTAAAAGAATATTTTTATACAAACTGGTTTGAAATATTTCTCTATACCTGAATCATCTCCGCAGGACCATATGTTTCTGTTCGTATAATCACTAGCCTGTCTAAAAGATCCACAGGTATGCCATGAGGACTTGACATATCAGTTCCTCTGCAAAACAAGTTTCATGTCAGTAGAGATAGAAAAAGTCAAATCTTTTTATTGATGAAATATACATTCGGTCTGTCTCATGATGATTTTGATGTTTGACGGGATATATAGTTTAACAGAAGTGTTTGACCGATTGTCGACAAGTCAAATATCATAAATACCCATCATGTATAAAATTAGAAGCTCCCAAAATGTAGAAAACTTACCTCACAGTACATATCCCTCTGTTGGTGGCAAAGATTACAATTGGAGATAATGAGCTTTCTAGAGCACGGTTCAAGTACGAAAAACACTCCATATCCAGCATATGCACCTGCAAAACCAGTTTAGATTAGTAACATAAATATAAACTGCCATGAAAGAAAAGATACAAAAAGGAGTACCTCATCAATAAATAACACACCAGGGACGAGCTCTGCCACCCCTTCATCAATATAACGATTAACAACCTACAATTAGCATTTTTAGCATTCATTTCTCATGAGTTTCAAACTAAGCAATTAAGAAACTGAGTTCATAAACATGTATGAATTGTGCATATTGATTACCTTATTAATTTCTTGTCTCAACTTGTCAGTAATTTCAGTCTTTCTAGGCTTCATCATTTGACCCATTAGTGACAGTATATCTTGTCCTCCTTGAGGCCGCGCATTTGCAGCATCAAGATCATGAAGTGTAACATCCTGACAAGAAACACCCATAACTACAAATGACATAAATCATCAACGGAGTGATACAGAAAATATTTCAAAGGTTCTGAAAACAAACCTGGACTATCTCCTTCTTCTTGTGAACCTCTCCTTTAGGAAGTGGAACATATTCTTCAGCCTCAAGATCAAATTCTGTTGCAAATGCATCACTCCTACCTACCCTTTTAACCGCACCACTATTTGCTTCTATATATATAACATCACCAACAGCTACCTGCCGATACAATTACAAGCATTAGTGAGGTTTACAGTAAAGTGAAAAACACATACGAAGTTTATATTTAAATACCTTCTCCTTAATCAGAGCATCATATATAGTGGGATCAAGCTTCAACTGCTTTGTTCCTTTAACAGTTTTTAATCCAATAATAACATGACTTATAGCTTTACCATATCCACCCGTCACACTTTCAGTTTCCTCTGGAGATAGTTCAGTCACCTAAGACCATTTGTTCCCCAAATTATCAAATTACTCCACTAAACAAAAACTAATTTCAGTAGAAACAATCAAAGGTTGCATATTAATCTTACTTCTCCTTCATAAACCTCCTTGTTTTCCTTGATACGTAAACCAATGGCTCTCCTGAAATTCTCCATCAAAACCTCGGTTTTCTTTACTTCTGATGAGTATACTTCTGATCCAACCATTGGGCAAAATGGGACCTACAGATAATTATAAATATAGATATTGTGTTACGCCAAACCAGATACAATAAACCTCTCGTGATGGCATGATGTTACAATTTAGGTGCAGTTTTCGATGTTCTTTGAGTTCCATATCAAGAATATGTTTATCCCTGACGAATATGGTGTAGATGTTGTATAATTTGGCATACCTTAGTACCAAGTTCTTGGGAGATTCCAAGAGCAAGGGCGGTTTTACCCGTACCAGGAGGTCCAGCAAGTAGAAGTGCCCGTCCAGCCATCTTTTTCTGGCGGATCATATCAACGACAAGACCACCAGCCTCTCTTGCGGCCACCTGTCCCACAAATCCAGCAGCTAACGGTATCGCTTTTCCAGTAGCCTAGACAAAATTACCGGTACCCATATCATTATATGTATTGCATGAAGCAACTTCAAATTCATGGCATTAAAAAGAAAAACTTAAGCCAAAATGACATGGGAAAACAAACAGAGTTAGTTCAACGCATTTGCAAATTGCAACATACATATGCTGCAAAATGAACTTGTAAAATGAAATTCACTGATAAACCACAAACCAAAATAATGATTATTACAACAAAGTAAATTTAAAACTTTATATTTGTGGATAACAATAATTTGAAGCAGAATAAGAGCAAGTCAATTCCATCAAATTTGTCAATTACAAATTAACAACAATTGTAGCATTGTAAACAACAAAAAATCACTCCAACACACTTCCAATTCTCACTTTCAAACACAACTTACATCAACAAAGTGGTTAATCCCAATTCCCAAAAACTGATATTCAAAGCAATCAAAGTTAAACCACATCACATTTGTGAAAAAAAATCAAGAACTTGAATCAAAATAAAGCTCAAACAACATAATGGGTGGATCAAAATACCCACAAACTTGTAACACACAAGCAAAAGCATAAACCTTTAGAGCGATAAACCCTAATTATCCGATTAAAATGTGAGGAAAAAGAGGTGAATTGATGAAAACCTCGAGCCCAAGGCCTTTGATATGAGTGTGGGTAGCGATCCTCTGTTTTTTAGTAGTAGATTGAACTTCTTCTATCTTCATGTTGTTCGTATTGTGTCGTCTTCTTCGTTGATGTATGTGTGTGCCTGTTTGAAGATGCTTGTTTCTTCTATGGTGATGTAGAAAACTGCAGGCGACCCGTGTGTGGAATTCGGGTCGAATATCGGGTCACGATTAGGGTTTGTAGTGCTGAATGCTGATGTCTGACTGCTTCGGCTAATGTCTGACTGCTTCGGCTAATGTTTAGCGAGCTGTTTGTGACATGAAAAGAGGTTTGTATTTGTTATGTTAAACAAAGAAACATGAAAAAAGGTTGTCTTAGTACGATTATGCTTGGAATGTTCGATAATATGTTCGTTTAATTGGTTGTTCGTTTAATTGTTTGTTCGTTTAATTGGTTTGTGTTTGTTCATTTAAAGATTTTATATTTTATATTTGTTAGTGGTTTTAATTTTTTAAAAGTATGAAATCTTAATTATATTATATGTACCCGCCAACATTTTTCATTAAGCCATTTTCAACTTTTGTTTATGCTAAAGATTGACAAACTTTTAAATTTGTGTTTATTATATTTATGACAAATTTAGGAAAATTATATTAAGTTTGTGTTAAAGGTTGACAAACTTTCGCTCGTGTTTATTTATGTTCATGATCATATGTTAGTGTTCGTTTTTGTTTGTGAACTTGGGCTAACAAACATCCTATATTTCTTTTATTTCCTTTTGATTAGAAACTGTGGAATGCCAATTGTATTTTTTCTTCTTTCAAGTTCCCTTCATTTCTTTTCTTAAATGAGCTAAAAAACATAACGTTATTGTAAATTCAAATATCCTATTATTCTTTATTGAATATCCTCAGTTCCTTTCCTTCTTCTACATATTCTTCTTCCTCCAAAAAGTACTCTAAGGAAGGCTTATTTATCTTAGATTATTCACAACGCATCGCCCTTATCTTCACGTGTGCCGCCCTTCGAAAGGGTTGCGTTGTGCAGACTCATCCGTCCTTCACCTGCCTTTTGCCAATGACGCTCCATGGATACATTTTGTGGGGCCCACGTCACAAAAATGCGTGTTGCTTTGTTTTTCTAATAAACTTATAATGGTTATTTGTGTGAAGGATGGTTATTTGTATGAAGGTTGGTGTTGGGGGTAAAAGTTGATTGTGGGAAAAATGGATGAAAGTTAGTGGAAAACTGATGTGGCATGTTGAGTGGGATTATTTATGGGAAGGTCGTCTTTTAACGTTGTGGACGGTCTTATAACTATTACAGAATCTAACTCCATCTTTAGAGTAAAGTTTATGTATACCCAAATCCTAAAAAAAGAGTAAATTACACGGATAGTCCATGGGGTTTGTGTGTATTGCAACTTTAGTCCTTACTTTTAATAAATTACAGATAAGGGCCTGAACTATGCATGATATGCACATCGGCAATCCCCGACGCTAACTGAGGTTAAGTTTCTCTATTAAGTCAATGTAAGATTACCAATATACCCCTAAATTTAATTTTTTTAATAAAACCTAACTTACCCTACCCAAACCCACCCATCACACCTCACATCCTCTCTTCATCTTCTTCTTCATCTTCATCTTCATCTTCATCTTCATCTTCATCTTCATCTTCATCTTCATCTTCATCTTCATCTTCATCTTCATCTTCATCTTCATCTTCATCTTCATCTTCATCTT
>BJCM01267744.1:0-24860 GCA_018326385.1 Flaveria bidentis
TGATCCTCTACCCTAACAGAAGGTAGGGAGGATCCTGTGGTGAATGGTTGGTGGGATGATGGTCCGGGCTGGTGGCTGGTGGTAGTGGTGGTGGCTATGGTGAATATGGGTGGTGGTATATGTGTGGGTGGTGATGGGTAGGCTGTAGTAGTGGTGGAGGTAGTGTAGATAGGTGGTGGAGTGGTTGTGGTAGTGATGGTTGGTGAGGTGGTAGTAGTGGTGGTGGTAGCTGTAGTAGTGGGTGAGTGAGTGGTGGTGGTAGATATGGTGGCAGCGGTGGTGGAGGTAGGAATCAGCGTGAACCTTCGTCTTTTCGGCTTCATCCCAAGAGGCTGAGCCATCCTCTTCTTCCTTGAACCCCTCGAGGAGGATGCTCCCCCTAGGATGCTGAGCTGGTCTGGGGTATAACTAGGATCTTTAGTAGTCTTCCCAGACGCAGCTTGGCGTCCTCCAACCGCCTCTATCCTATTTTCGGTGGCAACTACCCTGCTGCCCACCGTTCTGGTCAACGGCTCATCATCACTCTCCTCCTCCTCGTTAGGCTTGAAATCCTAATGGAAACTAGCTATGGTTGCATCTCCATGAGTGGGTGGTGGAGGTGTAACATGTGCAGTGGTGGCCCTAGATGAAGCGGGGCATGTGACTCCACCATCGCCACTGTCATCATCCCCTGAGTCATCGATGGGGAGTATAATCTGCTCTGTATCAGGGTCGCTGTCATCGTGCGCCACTTCCTCCGTGACGGCGCCACATAGTCTTCACGTGCAAGATGCCCAAACAATCGTCTCACAGGGGGTTTCACCTGCTTCCCCCTGTAGACCTTCATCCGACTCAAGGTGATATCGTCCATCACCTCGAGCACCATCGCGTCCTCCTTCTCCTTAGGTAGATGAGGGAGCTTTTGATCAATGATCATCTGCATGAAGTGAGGATACATACAGAATCCCTCCTTCCCCTTCACCTTGATGTTTTTCACTAAGTAGGTGAAGATCATTCGGGAGAAACTGAACGGGTGGTTGAGCACCAATGCCACGTAGGTGTTCTGAATCTGGTTCGATAGCTCATCGAAGCCTCCTTTCCTGGAGGCAATGCACTTAAGCAGCACATGTGCCAAGTACTTGAATTGGGGGCACAGGTTGCTCTTGTTGAGCACACCTACAGTGATGTCCCCCGAGTACTTGGCTCGTAGATAGCAGTTGCGCACTATTAGTGGGTGCAAGCGGGTCGGGCAGTCAGCCTCATCTCCAAACTCTAATATTGTCCTGAGATCCTCCTTTGTGATCTCTATAATATGAGCGAAGATAGAGCTCCTAATACAGTGGGGCTCTACGGTCCTATCGAACACCGCGCCTTCCCAAAAGGCCTGCTGAGGTGATCGGTATGGTGTGCACGGTGTCGAAATGGCACGGAAGATCCACGATCTCTGTAGAAAAGTAATAATGCCAGAGAAATCTACAGCATTCCTGGAGGTGAGATCTATATGAGCACAAATGTTGTGCTTAGTGCTCATAGGCCAACGACTCGTCATCTGTCACACAATACAAATAAACGTTAGCGTGTGTTAATGTGTAACAAATTGGTTCATTTAACTTGAAATCTTTTGTTCTGTCGTGCGAATGAACTGTGCAACTGAGATTTAGTCATGCGATTGAGCACTTTCGTACGACTGAGCATCAACTAGGATCAGTCATATGCAATCCCATGCGTTTACCCCAGTTGTGTGACTGAACTCATACGCATGGTGCAGTCGTGCAATTGATCCATTTTCCCATCTCAGTCGTGCGACTAAAGTTCATCAAGGTGTCCATTCACATGACAGACTGTCTGTTCCATTCAAATTCAATATTTGAGCAAAATTTAGTGTTAGACATTGTGGTTTGGATCATTAGACTCGCAAATGTCTGGTAGAACACCTAACAACCTTTAATTTAACAGTGTACTTAGTTTAACTATTTTCTTAGCCAAACTAAGTTTCGGTTCCTTTTAGTGTTCAATTCAGTCAATTTAGGGCCTGAATCGATGGACATTTGAGTGGATTGCACCGCACTATACCTGTATAAGCACTAGAAATCGTCAGTACAGAATAATCAAAGGTCTAGATTGATCAAATGAAAATCGGGCAGAGTGATGGTAGTGTCATGCGATTTGGGGGCGATTTGGGAGTGATGAATGACTGCGACTGACTCCCCTTCCTTTTATACTAGGGTTTCCTTCAGTCGTGCAACTGAGCCCAGTCGCATACTTGAAGTGTGCGACTGAAGATCAGTCGTGCGATTGTCACAGTCGGTCACCTTCAGTCGTGCGACTAGAAGTCAGTTATGCGACTGAGTCATTCGATCACCCTCATTCATGCGATTGGTTCATTCTGATGATCCAATTGCCTGGATTGACCCATGTTGATGGTCCAATCGCACGTTTGGGCCATACGTGTGGTATTGAACAAAATTTTAGATTAATGGGTCTAGGACATAGTGTTGGGCCTAGGACATAGTGTCACACCTAGGGCTTTAGTCATCAAGATGGCCATTGGGCTTGCCATCGAATAGTGTCATGTGCATTATACTAATAAAAAATGCTAAAATTTATGTTAAAACCTAACTAATCATACATTCATGGACTTTACCTAAAGTCTAGTAAATAAACTTGAATTAGTTTAAAAATATAAATTATTCGATTAAGTGCTAAACCATTCAGACATCTGAACCATTAAGAGACTGATTAAAAGGCTGCCAAACAACCCCTAAGTGACTTTTATAAAGGAAAAAATTAAGGACCATGATGGATATTAAGGGCTAGACTTCGAGGACTACACCCAACTAGGTCAACTTGGCCCCTTAGTAATATGTTTGGTGTTTTGTGTTCTATAGTGATTTGATATTCTTACTATGGACTTTAGGACTTTGGTATTTTGAGGTGAGTTTCACGGGCCCTTTTTAAAATGTTTTACCTGGGGGAAAGCATGCTTATGGTTTTGGACTTGTCGTGTCTTTTAGACTAGTTTGGGACAATGTATGTTGTTTGGGTCATGGGTTGAGTCTAGATTTTCATTCATGAGTGTGTACTTGGACTTGGACATCATGGACATGTATTGTTAGTACTAACGGGATGACACCCCCACTCCTATCGTAAGTATACTAGTTGAGACTGACTTAGCTTGGGCTTGCCCTTTGGTGAATATAATCTAGGAAATTAGACTTGAACTAACTTTAAACTTGTGTTAAAATATATGACTGTTATGTACTTTTATTCACATACAACTTTTTGTACATATTATACACGACAAACTATTTGTTATTTAAACTTGTGAATTCACCAACGTTTATTGACTTTTTAGAGCATGTTTTTCAGGTAATGAGGCTTAGGGACTTGACTTGGGCTCTAGACAAGAACTCTCTCTTGGGAGCAATAGACTTTTCTTGAGACTATAAGACTTGTTTTTGGATTGTTTGATTGTTGGTTTGTATTTGGGATTGTTTTTGTTTGTTTCCGATGGAACTTTGGGCTATTTATGTATTTATGGCATGACGATTTGGGATTGGCTTTACTTGGCACGTGATCCTATGTGTCGGGCGACATCATGACCATTTACGGAGAATGTCGTTTAGAGCATTCAAAGTGGGTTACCTATTTTCGATGTAAGTGTGTGCCCTATATTATAGGGGATGGTTGTTACTGGTTGTGAGTGAATGAGAGAGAATATTTATGGGGGTTTACCATGATTCCCCATATTTGGTAAAATACGGAGAAAATATGGGGTATCATGGTAAAACCCCCGTAATTTAATATTTTAAAAGTGGTTGTGAGTAGAGGAGAGTGAAAATATAATGATAAAGATATTAAAAAATATTATTTAATTAAAAGATATAGTAAAAATAATGTTTTTAGAGTAAATATGGGGATGAGGTTGGGGAACCCATTGTGAGTGCTCTTAGTGATTCTCTTGATCCCCTAATCTGTTATGATGATCCTATTCGGCGCATCCTAGTGTTTCTGCTTCTAGCTAGGTGTGACACAACTCCCACCCTATAAACCTAGATTGACCAGCCCCATCTTCCTTTACCTTGAAAATTTGGAGCACTTCAAGAACACACATACACTTTTGCTTTGATTTGGCTCAGTTTTTAGGAACTTTCTATTAAAAGAAACTTTTTGGGTAGGCTGATACATATGTGATGTCCTATGCATGTTTCATGAGTTGTGATGATTGTTAGATGATGTTTAGAACATATGAATAGATTTGGAATGATTGAATCGTGGAAAATCTTAGTATGAACATACTACTTATTTATGAAAAGATTTGTGACATAGGTTGAGTGTGACACGCGTAGGACTTGATGTGATGATTTGATTGATGTTAGATTGATCATAAGATCATGTTAGGAGATGTTGATAAAATTTATGTAACTGAATTGAGAAACATTATGTATGATGATGTTTAAGGTTGTATTAACATGCTAAGGTTGTTTGTTAGGTAAAATACATGCATAGTTGAAATGTTTGTTGTGATATATTTCATAATTTTGAAATGGATTACAAATGTATAACGAGGTTATACTTTTCAAAAATAGATTTCCAAATTGAAACTTTATGTGAATCATTATTTTAGCAAAGTTAAATAAATATACTATTTCCAAATTGAAACTTTACGTTTTATATAATTTTGTTTTATATTTGTCATTATTTACAATTAGAAGTAAACAAAGATACTATTTCACCAATGAATTTATTTTAAATTCATAGTATTCATGATAACTCAATGTTACTTTTTGTTATTATTTTTTATAGATTATATAAACTTGTTATATATCATTATGTTTTACAATTAAAAGTACATAATAATGTTATTTCACCAATGTATTTTTTTAAAATTGTAATGTTTAAGACAACATAATATTTTATTTTTGTCATTGTTTATATATATATACATAGATTTTTTGTTTAAAATGGGTATTTTTTGAAATTTATGATGGTTTTTAGGTTGTTTTTAAATTTGTTTGATTTATAAGTATTCTGTAAATAAGGTTTACGGATTCTGCCAAGTTGATACTTTGAAATGATTGTTTCCATAAATATCAATTTCGAAAAATGTTCATTGACTTGTTTCCATAAATACCAATTACGTTAACATTCCCCCTAAATAGAATTACAGATTTAACATTTTAATTGTAAATTTTAACTTAAAATTTGTGTTTTATTAATGCCGTAAATTCAAATTACGGATTGGACTTGTTTGTTTGAATTATGTTGTAAAAAATAAATGTTTATAAAATATAACAAACTTATTTCTAATATTCCGTAAATATGAATTCAGTAAATAACATTTCTATCAATTTTTTTAACATTCCAGCTCCAAAATATATTAATAGTAGTTTATTAATGACGTTAAATATTATTTATTTAATTAAACTTAATAATAAGCTTGTTCAAAAAGCTCGTGATTTGCTCGAAGCTTGCCGGAAAATAGATAGAAAAAAGCTCGCTCGAAGTCGGTTGTTTATAAATGAGCCGAGCCAGTTCGACTCAGTTTGTAAACGAATCGAGCTTAAGCCAAGTTCAATTCGACTGGTGGCTTGCTCGGTGGCTCGCTCGTTGACTTGCTCGTTATACATATATGATTATTTTGATGTTTTATAGCGAGAAACTAATTATAAAAATTAAAAACATGATTATACTTCTTGAAATAACAAAGTTATATAATTATTTTAAACAAATAAAGATAAACAAATATACGAAAAAAAATATTTATTTTTTATATATACGAATATATACAAAAGCAAAAAAAAATCATAAAAGAAGTTGACTCACGAGCCGGCTCGGCTTGGCTCGATTTTTAGACGAGCCGAGCCTGAGCCCACCTCAGCTTGGCTCAGCTCAGCTCGTATATATCCCAACTTAATAATAATATTATAACACCCGGTTATTTTTTAAGACAAAGAAAGAAGAACAAGGTGAAGAAAAAGAAAGATATAGAAAGGAAAAGAAAGAAAAAGAAAGAAAAAATATTTTACCAAAGTTAAGGGGTAAAAGTGTAAAAAAAGGACAAAATCTTTAAAAGTTAGTGAATAAAGCAACATGCCCGACCATGTTGCCTATTCACATCAACTCTCGGATTTTGAAGAGAGAGAGAGAGAGAGAGAAAGAAAGCTGAACTTCGGATATTTTGAAGAACAAGTGCAGAATATCGAATTCAAGGTAAAAATTCATGTGTTTATGATGTTCTTAACTGGATTTATTCTCGGGTGTATGCTTATATGTATTATGTGTTTGGTTGTGTGTGATTTTGGTGGGTTTCTAGGTGAAACTTGTAGCAAACGGGTTTAAAGGAAGTCTTACCCGAAGAGGCTGCTAAGGTGAGTTCTAGAATCCCCTTTTTACTTGTTTTAAACTACTTTGGGGCTGGAAATGCATGTATGTACGTTTTTATAAATGGGTTTTATACCTGTATGTTTTATGTGTGTATGTTATGGGTGGGGTTTGATTTTGGGCTATGATTGTGTTTGATGATATTATGGTTGTGTTCCTAAGGCTTAGAATGTATGATTTAAGCTTAGAACATGATAGGTGATGTTTGGGGACTAAATTATGATGTTTAAGTGGGTTATAGACTGGTCATGCTCCTAAATATTAGCTCATGCGCCCAACTGAAAATAACTACCTAAGTGTCCCATGAGCCTAAAACCTCATGCACCCGAATAGTACTCATACGCCTATAAATTGGCTGAAATTAACCAAGTGTTCATACGCCCAGATAGCTCATGCGCCTAGGCACTCATGCGTCTGCATAGTGCCCATGCGCCTAGAATTTCCTAGAATAGACTAAGTTTTGCTCATGTGCCCCAATAATGCCGATGCGCCTGAAAGTTTCTCATGTGCCTAAGTGTTCCCCATGTGCCTGCATAGTGCTCATGCGCCTGCATAGTGCTTATGCGCCTGCATAGTGCTCATGCGCCTAAAAGACTTAGAATATTTTCTGATTTTTGGGGGAAAAGTGTTATGTAGGCTTTGACTTGGGATGTTCCAGGGGGTAATGTAAGCTGAATTTTTTGAAGTCATAGATGATATGATGGGCGATGTATGATGATGTATGTTTGATACTTATGCATGATGGTATGTGTGATGATTGTTATGTCATGTATGATGGTGCCACGTATGGTGATGTTCTGTATGAATATGTTTATTTTCCTTGTTATGTATGTTTATTTTCCGTGGCTTTACGTTAAATGTTATGAAAAAACGGAAAGTATTATGTAACGTAAAGTGGAAGATAATGAAAAGAGGAACGTAAAGAAAGAATGCATGAATTAATGAAAGTCAAAGTAAAGAAGGTCTTGCAAGCAAAATGTACGGAGGTGCACGACTCTAAAATGTTGTTAGCTCAACTTTGTGGTTTAGCTAACCGATAATGATACACACAGAGGTCTAGTCTTTGTGACTGACCAGTTGTATAGTACATGGATGATAGTGGATACTCACCCCGGTGCTGGTGCCAGGCTATGTGCATTATGGAAGTCATTTATGATCTTCGGCCTAGTACCCGCTTTGTGCATACGTTTTGAGTGTAGTATATAGATGGGATCTTTGTCACTTGCCCCGGTACTGGTGCCAGGCTATGTGCGTTATGGAAGTCATTTATGATCTTCGGCCCAGTACCTGCTTTGTGCATACATTTGGGGTATAGCTTATGACACTGATATGGAAAGAAGTAAAGAATGAAAGTTAAAGTACAGTATAGGAAGATAATAATGATATTATCTATGTGTGCGTATGATGTGTGATCATGTACAAAAGTATAGAAAAGTTTTGAAAGAGTGTATTTCATTTTAAAACTATAATTTACTCAGCAACGCTGACTTTTACGTGTTTCCAGTTGGCAGGTGATTGTTGCTGAGGATGGCACGGGGCAGCTACTTGGCTTATTTTGGATGGCATTCATTTTGTATAATGTTTTTGCATTGTCATGCGAACAAACGATATTTTGTAATGAATGTTGTATCATTTTGCAAAAGCGATTATTATAATGAAATAAAAAGGTTGTTTAAATGTTTCCGATTCAATATTTTATTAAAGTTAATGTAAATATATGTTTTATATGTGATGATTGACTAGCTGTGAGCGTCTCGGGAACGGGGCCTTACACTTTTGAAGGACATCTGTCATAGAGTTAGGGTTTACACATACTTTGGACACATTGACTCCCCACATGAAATCCTTATCATGTAAATCCACGTGACACCCTCACGATTATGAAATGACACTTTATTATCCATTTCATAGGTGTACTAGATCTTGTCCTGTAAGAAATCATTACTAGACCATAATAACCATATTCATTCTAGTCCTAGTTTGGTTTCTTCCAAAATTCCTTGTTTACCTGAACTATCCATAGGGATGCGTAATATGAAGGTATTAGAACTTTACGATAATGGATTTGAGATTTCTAACAATACTTGATGTCTATAGTTAACAACCAAGAGATCGGACACTATAATGGGGTTTTCATATGTCATACACACAACCATAACGGTAATAACTCGTATTCACAAGGTTTTGAGACTTACCAATAGAAACCGATCTTCCTAACCGACGAGTGAACAAACAGAAATGAAAGTAACCACACATTCGTTGAGTCGCACCAAGCCTTCCAAAATACCCAGATTATAGAGAAAGAGTGGTTTGATTAGAGAGATAGAGTATACTGAGAGTGGAGAGGGTACAAATGGTGAAAAATCAGGTTTTGCGGCTTAAATCCCTATCTACTCGATCAACTTCTTTGACGACCGCTACGCCTTGCTTGGCGGTCTGCCACCAACTTAGATGGATATTTGCATCTTTCAAATGTAATATTTGCATCTTGAAAAAGAATATTTCATGGTGGACGATCACCCCCAACCATTCGTAGTTTGATATGAAACACAAGTTATTAATTTAAATCCCTATTCCTTGGTGAACCATTACACCTTACCATGGCGGTCTATGGGCAACATGGCAAAATCGTTATGGTCAACCAACATTGCTCGTAGCGGTCCGCTAGGGTCCCTACCTGCTTTGCCTTGTGAAAAATATTTTTTAACCCTTTTCTATGTGTTCAACTTTTGTTTGTTCACATCGTAACCCGCCCATTGGTCAAATGGGTCACATCCTCCTCCACCCCTCTTATAAGGATTTGTTCTTTGAACGTTTTAATTCATGAATAGATGTTGGGTATTTCTTTCTATTTTTTTCCTCTGGCTCACATGTAAATTCCAGACCACGCTTAACATTTCATTTCAACTTCATGATTGGAATCCAATTTCATCTGGACCTCGCTTCTTATCTTTCTACAACCTCGAATGGCTCTTCCTTAAAGTTCATTCGTTCATCCATATGGATCTCGTAGTGGCACTTGTAATATCTCTTCAGACAAGCATTTCTTTAGATTGACACATTGAATATAGGGTAGTCTAACTAGTGGGCTACCATGACTATTCTTTCCATCATCTCAAAAGGTCAAATATATCAGGGATCCACCTTTCCTTGTTTCTCTAAATGAATATCCCTGCCAAGGCAACACCTATAACAATACTTTCTCCCCATTCATAAATTCTAGGGGTTTTCACTTCCTATCAACATAACTCATATGATGATCCTAAACGGCTTTCAATCTTTATCTTATGTTCTTCACTTTATCGGTGGTATCCAGAATTATCTCAAGAATTATCAGTTGTCCCTCGCCTACTTTGACTTTTTTGCTCATATAATGTATCAAAACTCTTGGCTTTCAAACTCAGATGATAACTATTATTATACAAGAATTCATTAGTGAGGGATGATCATCCCAACTACCACATAATTCAATCACATTTGCGCGTAGCATGGCTTCTATGGTTTGTATTGTTTGCTCACTTTGGCCATCTGTTTACGGTTGATAAGTAGTACTCGTATCCAATTTAGTCCCTATTGCATTTTGAAAAGTTTGGTAGAAGCAAGACGTAAATCTAGCATCATAATCCGACATGATTAAAGTTGGCATTCCATGATTAGATACTATTTCATGAATGTATAACTAGTATAGTCTTTCTGTTTCATTAGTTTCCTTAATAGGTATGAAGTGCGCAGACTTCATCAACATGCTATGATGACTCAGATCGCATCTTTTCCCTTTCGTGTCCTTGGAAATTTTACCACAAAGTCCATCGTGATTTTTTCCCACTTCTAGATTGGAATATATAAAGGATGTAGCAACCTTGAGTGTTTCTAGTGTTCAGCCTTTCCTTGTAAGCAAGTCAAATGCCTTTCTATGTAGGTCATGATGTCCTTTTTGATTCTAAGACTCTAGTAAAAATCCTTCATTGTATAGTATATCTTATCTGCTCCAGAGCACATTAAGTACTTAGATTTTTGTGCCTTTTCCAATATCAATATTCTTAAAATTAACTCCCTGCAGTCAATATTTTCACTATTCAAATCGTTTCCTCCTTCCCTGGGGTTCTCTCCAAAAGGGCTTCTAATTGGCTTTTACTTAGTTAATAAGCTCACTTAGATATCTGTACGCATAGCGCATACACAGATTGTTTTGTCTTCTCTTTTCGGCTATGATACTGAAGTTCAAAGACATAATTAGCTAATACCACCATCTATCATCTTTATCACATATTGAGCTCCTTTTGATTGAATATGTATTCCATGATCTTATGATCAGAATACACGGCGGACATAGTTATGTACAACTAATGTCTCTTGATATTCAAGGCAAACACAACCACACCTAATTCTAGGTCATGTGTAGCATAATTTCCTTTATTCTTTTTTAGTTGTCTTCATGTGTTTGAAATCAAATGGTTCTTTTGCATCAACACACATCATAATACATTTTTTGAAGCATCATAATATATCATAAAATTACTATTCCCCTCACATAGAGCTCATTACTTAGTTTCCACTTAAGCACTTCAAATGCTTCCTTTAGCTTGCAACCCCAACTAAGCTTCACACTTTTCTAGGTGAGAGTAGTAAGCGGAGTCGCAATCTTGGAGAAATCCTTGATAAATCTTCTATAGTACTTGTCCAAACAAAGAAACCTCCAGAGCTGATTTCCACTTGTTCTTGAAGTTACAACATTAACTCTTTCATCCTAGACCATAACAACAATATGCATCTTTATTACTTTCAACCAATTTGGTTTCTTCCTAAATCCATGTTTTATTTGAATGATTCATATGTGTAATATGATAGTGTTAGAACCTTAGCATAATGCATTTGAGCTTTCTGATGATCTTTGACATCTATAGTTCACCACCAAGAGATCCAACACTATAATGGGGTTTTCAGACGTCACAACACACACACACACACTCATAATGATAACAACTCGTATCCACAAGGTTTTAGACTTACCAAGATAAACCAAGCTTCCAAACTATTTCTAAGTCAAACAAAAAGCAATGAATGTAACCACATGTTCCTTGAGTCACATCAAGCCTTCAAAAATGTCCAAATT
This sequence comes from Flaveria bidentis, assembly GCA_018326385.1. Lineage (NCBI taxonomy): Eukaryota > Viridiplantae > Streptophyta > Magnoliopsida > Asterales > Asteraceae > Flaveria > Flaveria bidentis. Next base: position 11,477 of record BJCM01267744.1, read on the forward strand.
GTATAAAGAGAGTGGTGTTGTTCAAGAGAGAGTAGACCGAGAGTGAAGAGAGTAAAATGGTGAAAATTCAGGTTTTGGGGTTAAATACTCATTCTGCCCGATCAATTTCTTTGCGGACCTCTAAGCCCTTCTTGGCAATCTACGACCAACTTAGGATGTCATATCCGCTTCTGAAATAGGAATATTCCTTGAGGACTTTTAGGCTAGACCATGGCGGTCCATTACCACTATGGTGGATTGTCACCTCAAACTTAGCGGTCCTCAATGAAAGCCAAGTTACTGATTTCTATCCCCATTCGTTGATGGACTGCTACACCTTACTATTGCAGTTTGCGACCAACAAGGAGGATCATTATGGTCAACCAATAGGACCCATAAGGGTTTGTTATGGTCCCTTACCTTCATTTCCTTATGAAAAGTTTATCACTAACCCTTTTTACACATTTTTAATTTGTTTGTTCATATGGTAACCCCCCCTATTGGGCCGAGGGGTCACACATCCTAGATGTCAAGTGATTAAAGGAATTAAAAATTAATGGGCTAGCTTTTGAAGAGATAGAGTCAAAGAGTGCTAATAAATATTTAGATCTCTAGTATAGTTAGACTTGATGTTAGACTTGATTTCTAGTACATTGAATCAATTTTGAAGAAATTGAAGCTGCTTTGCTTAATAATTGATGAATTGGTGATAGTTTTGGGCTTAAACAAGCTTATTTGAATCAATTAGAGACAATTAGGATATAACTTGAATCTAATTCACTAATTGAACACTTGATAACACTGAATCTAATTAATTTGGTGTAAAATTGAACCTAAAAAATCTTCGAAATGGAAGGATTAAAACAGGTGAAAAGTTGATCATTTGGTGCAAAAAGTTATCATTTGCGCAACAAGTAAAGGTTTCGCATAAGTCAATTAAAGTTTTTTACAGAAAGATTGTTTTTGCCCGAAAAATTGAGTCTTTATCAAGATTCAGTTACTGAACTTACCGCGAGAAAAGTTGGTGATTTTCGCACGAGAACTTCAAGTTAATAATTTTTCTGATTTTAAGAACACTGGCTAATCTAAAGCACGTCACTGCTACTTTGAATCTCAACAATGAGATTGGCACAAACACCAAGCAACCCCATCTACTGAATAAAGAAGATTACCCAGATTGGGCTAATCGTTTTCAGAATCATGTCATTTATACTGAACCCAAGATGATGAGGCCTATCAAACAAGGCCCATAGATCTCGCTATATAAAAATGAGAAAGAAGAATGGGTCACTAAACAAGAGAATCTTTGGGATGAGGACAATCTAAAAAGGATGGAACTTGAGGATAAAGCGTATGCTACCATCACTATGGCACTTACCAATGAGATTGCAAAGAAATTCAAAGATTACACTAAGGTCAAGGATTTTTGGGATGCCATGGAAGAGCAGATTATAGGAAACAAAGATATGAGAGAGAGAGAGAGAGAGAGAGAAAGAGCATAAAGGATATGCTAAAGAAAGAATTCAATATGTTTAATCATATTCTTGGTGAAACTTTGGAAACTCAGATATCAAGGTTTCTGAAGCTGATCACCAAGATAAAGAGTGTAGGGATAACTCTAGAGAATAAAGTTGTTAATAAAAAATGTTAAATTCTTTACCATACAATTGGAACAACAACTGCACTATCATTAAAGAAACCAAGGATCTGTTTACCTTGTCTTTAAGTGATCTCATCTTAACCATCAAATCTTATGACATGGATGAGAAGCAGACGGGTTGCAAACTACATCAACACGATAGTAACTAAAGCATCAGCATTGTATGACAAAATAGCAAGCAACTAGAATTACTATGTCAACTATTCTTAGCTTTGTCAGCCGCAACAATCAACATCTTCTGCTCAACCAAATGTGAAAGATCAAGTTATGCTTGTGCCTCAATCCTTACCTTATTAACCAAACTACTCAACAAAATCATTTTCTCCAAACACAAGTTCAATCATAACCTCAAGATGTATCCTTGAATGTTCTCTTTAACGGGGGCGCTTCATCTTTTCCTTAACCTAATTAATAAGCCCTAGGGGAGAATGATGATGGAGATGTATTGCAGCCTTCTCCTGTTCATCAACTCTAACCACATTCTTCTACAGTTGATGTTACGGATCAACCTCATGCTTCAAGCAGCTTTTCTTAGCATCTTCTGCCGATTATCAGCCTATTCAGCTTGCCTTAGAGGATTTTAGTCACCCGGTACATGTTTATTCTTGGCAGTGATGACAGTCTCTTTCCTAGAGTCAGGCTACTCCATAAGATCAGCAGTCTAGCCTAGTTTCTTCCCTTTTAGGAGCTTCCTCTAGTTAAAGACACCAATCCAACCACTCAACCAACACAACAAGCTTTTATTGTAAACTCTCAACCCAACAAGCAAACCATTCAAATAGCTGAAGAACATCTGGCTCTTTTTACATCAATCATGAACAGTTATGAAGCCTTCTTTGCTGGAAGAATCATGTGACATCCGGTAATTTTCCGTTATCAAACTCCGTTAGTTCCGTTAGGACTTGCATACACGTGTTGTGGGCACACATTAGTTGTCATTGAACATTGGTGACTTAATAATAATAATCTATGATAAATAATAATAATCTAATTAATAATGTTGATTATTAGTTGTGATTATATGGTTCATGATTTTATAGAATTTTAAATGGTTGTTTTAAAAGTTTTACGCGATAAAGTGACAACGTGTAATATATATATTTCGTGTGTTGTGTGACTCATTATAACTGTTTAGGATTATTATTATTGGCTAATAATACTTGTGCTTGTAGTTAAAAATTATAAGGAAAATATACTACAAAGGTTAAATTTTATAAACCCTAGTTAAGGGAGGGTTTAAAGGTAATTGTTAAATAAGGTAACTTTGACAAAACCCAACCCTAGCCCCCTTGTCCCCCATTCAGCCGAAACCAATCCCCAAACCCCCACCCGTTGCGAATTCAACCAAAAACACACACAAACAATCGATTTTGATCAAGTTCCATAGTGCTAGCAAGTCCAATTCTTGATTCTACATGTTTAAAGGTATGTTTTGTCATGTTGTTCATAGATTTTGATTCAAGATGAACCCTAATCCAAAATTGATGATGATTATATGAAATTGATGATTGTATGATGATCATATGATGTTAGTTAGGTTGTATGAATGTTGAATGATGTTGATTATGCAAGAAATCTAGGGTTTGATCATCTAGTTCATACATTTCCATAAGAGGAAACTTTTTGTTCTTGGAGTTCATGATTTGATGATGCTAAGATGTTAGATGTAATGATTAGATGTTAGTTTGATTGAATTTTGCAAGATAATCCATGAAATTGAGATGTTGATCTTGACTTACTAAAAGTAGAAACTTTTGTGTATGATGTTTGGGAATTTGGATGTTTTGGAAATGATTAACATGTTAGAATGAATGTTATGAACTTGATTAGGTATAATATTGATGAAATTATCATTGGATTGGATGCCAAAACACTTTTGGATGTTACTTTCCCAAAAGGGAAACTTTATTTTGTAGAACTTTGGGTGTGATGAATTAGGCATGCTTGTGATATTAAGATCATGTTAATAATTGTGGATGATGTTTGTTGAGATAGAATGTGCAATTTAGTTGTTATGGATGTTTGGTTGATCATGTAGGAAGTATAGGTTTTGTTGATCATACATGAGAATGGATTATGGTTAGTGATTAGGAGATCATGTTTGGTATTGAAACTAATGGTCAATGTGTATGTTGGTTGGAATGAACTAAATGAATGAATGTGATTATGATTGTCATACACGCGTGCGAAACTGAGGCCCCTACATAGTAGGATTGGCAGGGTTTAGGATGTTAAGTCGTGAGTGGCTGGTGCATGGTTAGTCTTCGCATATGAATTATTTGTTGTGATGTGTGTATATGTATATATATATACATATATATATATATATTAAGCATAATGATTGTTGAGATTTGCATAAGTGTATGATGATCTAATGTGGCATGATGACTTAGGTAGAACCTAGGTTGATAATATGATATACATGGATAAATTGAATGATACTCTTGTATTTTAAGTTATCATATATGAATAAACTATATTTCCTATGACTGGCCACGACATCCTTACCCTCGTGGCGAGATAGACTGGGATCAACCGTTTGTGCCACCTGAGCGAGATCCTCCACGAGATTGGAGTTATTACCAGACCTGTGTAGACCGCAGATTCGTAAAGAGCGTGTGCCGAGGTTGGCCACTGTTAGACCTAGGACTAGGTCAGCAACTACTTCTACAGCACCCACTCTCCCATCTCTGGATGTACCCCATGAGCATGTCATGGCGGCATTGACCGTGACACTTGAGACTGTCCGTCGACGAGTTGGAGTACTCACTGATGAGAACTCCACACTAAAGGATGATATACGTCGATTATGTCTAAAGATGGCCAGCATTGAGGAGTGGTTGTCGATGTCTATCAAAGGAAATTTCAAGATGGCTGGTAGAGTGATGGATCTTATCGAGCGTATGGGCGAGTAGGAGCTCCACAATGTGGGCGTCGAGAGCAGACTGACTGGATTGGAAGCACAGCTTGCAACACTACAAATCAAGGACAACCCTGCACCTGCCGAGGACTCCGATGAAGACCTTGAGGAAGAACCAGAAGAAGCCCTCGACGATGGAGACAATGATGGATCAGCTTTGTTCGATTGATTCTCTTTATTCTCATGACTTTGACAGCATAGTGTTTTTCTTAAACCTATGTGTGAAGGGTTGTTTCCCACACAACTGAAAACTTGAATTTTAACAGTGATTGAATATTTTGTGAGCTACTTACAAATTATTTATGAAACTTTATTATTTTTGGTTATAAATGTTGTGGTTGTGACTATACATTATATCTTTTTATTTACCATACACTAATGAGATGATATGTTGGATATTACTCATTATTGTATTTGTGAATGTAAAGTGAAATATGGATGGCCAAGGTAGAGGACGTGGACGTGGCCGAGGGCGTGGTGCTGGACAAGGCGCCGACAATGTGAACATGACTCCAGCTGAATTGGCTGTATTGATAAACCAACACGTGCAAGCGGCATTGAACACTCAGCCCGCACAGATTGGAAGTAAACGATGACACCGGTCATCATTTACACGAATATTCCGTTAGGTGATTAATTCATTCGGTTTAACTTGAATACCTTGACACATTGAATACAGGACCTCCTGGATGCACATACAAGGCATTCATGGACTGTAAGCCGCATACCTACAGCGGAGCTAAGGGAGTTGTAGGGCTTGTACGATGGTTCGAGAAGACTGAGTCAGTCTTCGCAAAATGTAACTGTCTAGTGGCGGACTAGGTGAAATACGCCACAGGAACCCTGGATGGTGCAACACTCACGTGGTGGAATGCTCAAGTGCAAATGCTTGGCCAGGCAATGGCAAATGCACTACCGTGGGAGGAATTCAAAACAATGATGACCGAGAAATACTGCCCCCGCGACAAGGTTCAAAAGCTGGAAGCTGAGTTCTGGAAATTGAAGATGGAAGGGTCTAACATTGAGGCTTATACTACTAGGTCTCATGAGCTAGCTACACTTTGCCCTGGCATGGTTAACCCACTGAGCCGATGTAGTGAGCTCTATTTACGTGGCTTAGTCCCGGAGATTTAGAGTATGGTGATTGCTACAAATATTCCTACCATACAGCGGGTTATTCGACTAGCTCATAAGCTCACTGATCAAGTTGTGGAGCAAGGAAAGTTACCCAAGCGGGGCGTTGTGGCAAGCGTGCCTAACAACAAACGCAAGTGGGAGAACAACGTCAGCAAAGGAGCGTCATCTGGTAACCAACCTCAGCAACACCAACCTCAATAGCAACATCAGTAGAGATGGTTTGATAACAATTGCAACTTCCACCAATCATCATCATCATCTCAAGGACCAAGTGGATATGTGGGGAAAAACCCAAAGTGCAACCGATGCAACTACCACCACATTGGAAGGTGTGATAGCTTTCGATGCCAGCGTTATGGGAAGGTTGGACATGTGGCAAAGGATTGCCGTGGAGAACTGATAAAGAAGCCTCAACAACCTCAACAGCCTTAGCAGCCTCATGACACACCAAAGGGTTGCTTTGAGTGTGGAAGGGAAGGGCATTTCAAGAAAAACTATCCTCAACTGAAAAGAAATAGGAATGGCAACGAAAATGGTAGCAATAACAACAATGGTGGTAATGGTGACAATAATGAAGGCAATAATGGTGGAGCCAAAGGGAGAGCTTTTGTCATGGGTTCAGGTGAAGCTCTAAACAATCCTACTACTGTTACTGGTAAATTTCCTATTAATGGTCATTTTGCTTATGTACTGTTTGACACTGAAGCCGATAGGAGTTTTTTCTCTACTCAGTTTTGTAGCCTCTTAAGTGATATGTCCTCTGTCTTGGAGTCCAAGTACGTTGTAGAGTTGGCTGATGGTAAGCAAATCTCTATTATGCATATCCTTAAGAACTGCAAGATAGAACTTGCTGGTCATACCTTCGACATTGACCTTATGCATGGAATGGCTGTCCGAGAAGCAAGCAGAAGTGATTTGTCATGAGAAGGTCATTCGTATTCCCATGGTAGATGGGGAAACTCTTTTGGTTAAAGGCGAGAAGAGTGGTGTTGTGATAGGCATCATATCATTCATGAAGGCTCAGAAGTGGTTACGCAAGGGCCACTCAGCCATATTAGCTCTCGTCTCTAACCAGCAACAAGAGCAAAAGAAGATAGAAGACATTCTGGTGGTTCGTGATTTTTCAGAGGTGTTTCTAGAGGATCTTCCTGGACTACCACCTCACCGTCAAGTTGAATTTCAGATCGATTTGGCTCCCGGAGCTGCTTCGATTGCGAGAGCACCTTACCGGTTAGCACCGAACAAACTGCAAGAACTATCAATACAACTTCAGGAGCTGTTGGATAAAGGGTTTATTCGACCGAGCTCATTACCGTGGGGAGCACATGTTCTCTTTGTGAAGAAGAAAGATGGCACATTTTGAATGTGCATCGACTACAGGGTGTTGAACAAAGTCACAGTCAAGAACCGATACCCATTACCTCGTATCGACGACCTGTTTGATCATCTTCAGGGATCAAGCTATTATTCAAAGATTGATTTGAGATCTAGTTATCATCAACTAAGAGTTTGAGAAGTGGATATCTCCAAAACCGCGTTTCGTACTCGTTATGGTCACTATGAGTTCTTGATCATGCCTTTTGGGTTGACTAATGCACCAGCAGTGTTCATGGATCTCATGAATCGCGTGTGCAAACCCTATCTCGATCAGTTTGTTATTGTGTTTATCGATGACATATTGATCTATTCTAGGACCAAGGAGGAACACAAGGAGCACCTACATCTAATTCTGGAATTACTTAGAAACGAACAGTTGTACGCAAAAATTTCCATGTGTGATTTCTGGATTCGTGAGGTACAATTCTTGGGTCATATTGTTAACGAGAAGGGAATATGTGTGGATCCTGCAAAGATTGAGGCGATAAGGAACTAGTCGGTACCCAAGACGCCTAGTGAGATAAGGCAATTTATTGGTCTAGCAGGATACTATCGACGTTTCATTGAGGGATTCTCAAAGATTGCTCAACCTCTCACAGCTTTGACCCATAAAGGAACAACCTATAAATGGGGTGAGAGTCAAGAAGCTGCTTTTCAGTTGCTGAAGTAGAAACTCTGTAGCGCACCGATACTTGCATTACCCGAAGGAAGTGATGATTTTGTAGTTTATTGTGATGCTTCTATGCAACGTGACAAGGTGATAGCTTATGCCTCGCGACAACTGCACGTACATGAAAAAAACTACACTACTCATGACTTGGAGTTAGGAGCAGTAGTCTTTGCCCTGATGATTTGGAGACATTACTTGTACCGTACCAAGTGCATAATTTAAACCGATCACAAGAGTCTTCAACACATCTTTGAGTAGAAAGAGCTTAACATGAGGAAACAATGCTGGGTGGAATTGTTGAACGATTATGACTGTGCCATTAAATAGCACCCGGGAAAGGCGAATGTAGTTCCCAATGCCTTGAGTAGAAAGGAAACCTCTAAACCCCGATGAGAGTGTGCCCTACAATTGATGATTAGCACTCATTTGCTTGAGCAAATTAAGGGAGCCCAGACGAAAGCCTTGAAAGGTGAGAACGTTAAATCCGAATCTTTACGAGGGATGGATAAACATTTGGAAGTCAAATCCAATGGAATTTGGTATTTCATGGATAGACTATGGGTGCCTTTGTATGGAAATCTAAGAGACTTGGTTATAAGTGAAGCACACAAGTCTAAATATTCCATACACCCTAGCTCTGACAAAATGTATCATGATCTGAAGGCGCACTATTGGTGGTATGAAGGCTGACGTAGCTACATACGTGAGCAAATGTCTTACATGTTCTAAGGTTAAAGTCGAATATCAGATTCCATCTGGGTTATTGAAACAACCTAAGATTCCCTTGTGGAACTGGGAACAAATTTCCATGGATTTTATCACCAAGTTGCCCAGAACTCCTAGTGGTTGTGACACGATATGGGTGATCGTGGATCGACTCACTAAGTCAGCTCACTTCTTGGCGATCAAGGAAACTGACAAGATGGACAAGTTAACTTGAATTTATTTGAAAGAGGTAATTTCGAGACATGGTGTGCTAATCTCGATTATTTCTTATCGGGATGCTCGTTTTACGTCTCATTTCTGGCAATCATTGCAGAAATCATTGGGTACACGTCTAGATATGAGCACTGCCTATCATCCGCAGACCGATGGACAAAGTGAACGTACTATTCAAACTTTGGAAGATATGTTATGAGCTTGTGTGATTGATTTCGGGAATAATTGGGAAGTTCACTTACCATTGGTTGAGTTTTCGTATAACAATAGTTATCATACCAGCATCAAGGCAACACCATTTGAGGCATTATATGGGCGAAAGTCTATATTGCTAGTTTGTTGGGTAGAAGTTGGTGATACTCAGTTAACTGGTCCTGAGTTGGTACATGAGACCACTTAGAAGATAATACAGATACGAAACCGCATGGCAGTAGCGCGAGATAGACAGAAGAGTTACGCAGACAAACGACGGAAACCCTTGGAGTTTCAAATCGGTGACAAAGTGTTGCTAAAAGTCTCACCGTGGAAAGGTATGATTCAGTTTGGAAAAAGAGGCAAGCTTAATCCAAGATATGTCGAACCATTTGAGATTCTGGAAAGAATAGGTCCAGTGGCGTATCGATTGGACTTACCTGATTCATTGAGTGGCGTTCACAACATATTTCACGTCTCAAATCTAAAGAAGTGTCTATCTGACGAGACACTAGTTGTACCACTCGAGGAAGTACAAGTAGATAATCAAATACGCTTTGTTGAGGAACCGGTTGAAGTGATGGATCATGAGGTCAAGACTCTTAAACAAAGTAAGATACCTATAGTCAAAGTCCATTGGAACTCAAAACATGGACCAGAATTCACATTGGAACGCGAAGATCAGATGAAGCTTAAGTATCCTCATCTGTTCGAAATCAAAACAAAGGTCGGAGAAGGTACTGATTAAATTTCAGGACGAAATTTATTTCAACATGGGGATGATGTGACAACTCACTAGATTTTGTTATGCCAATGCAGTAAACCAGGGATGTAGCACAACCATGTAACGCAATTTTCATGACAAAAATTCTTTCAACATGGGGATACTGTGACATCCGGTAATTTTCCGTTACCAAACTCCGTTAGTTCCGTTAGGTCTTGCATACACGTGTTGTGGGCACACATTAGTTGTCGTTGAACATTGGTGACTTAAAAATAATAATCTATGATAAACAATAATAATCTAATTAATAATTTTGATTATTAGTTGTGATTATATGGTTCATGATTTTATAGAATTTTAAATGGTTGTTTATAAACTTTACGCGATAACGTGACAACGTGTCATATATATATTTCGTGTGTTGTGTGACTCATTGTATTTGTATAGGATTATTATTATTGGCTAATAATACTTGTGATTGTAGTTAAAAATTATAAAGAAAATATACTACAAAGGTTAAATTTTATAAAACCTAGTTAAAGGAGGGTTTAAAGGTAAATGTTAAATAAGGTAACTTTGACAAAACCCAACCCTAGCCCCCTTGTCCCCCATTCGGCCGGAACAATCCCCAAACCCCCACCCTTTGCGAATTCAACCAAAAACACACACAAAAAATTGATTTTGATCAAGTTCCAAGTGTTCCATAGTGCTAGCAACTCTAATTCTTGATTCTACACGTTTAAAGGTATGTTTTGTCATGTTGTTCATAGATTTTGATTCAAGATTAACCCTAATCCGAAATTGATGATGATTATATGAAATTGATGATTTTATTATGATCATGTGATGTTAGTTAGGTTGTATGAATATTGAATGATGTTGATTATACAAGAAATCTAGGGTTTGATAATCTAGTTCATACATTGGCATAAGAGAAAACATTTTGTTCTTGGAATTCATGATTTTATGATACTAAGATGATATATGTAATGCTTAGATATTATTTTAATTTAATTGTGCAAGAAAATCCATGAAATTGAGATGTTGATCATGACATACTAAAAGTAGAAACTTTTGTGTATGATGTTTGGGAATTTGGATGTTTTGGAGATGATTAACATGTTAGAATGAATGTTATGAACTTGATTAGGTATAATATTGATGAAATTATTATTGGATTGGATGCTAGAACACTTTTGGGTGTTACTTTCCCAAAAGGGAAACTTTATTTTTGTAGAATTTTGGGTGTGATGAATTGGGCATGCTTGTGATGTTAAGATCATGTTAGAATGATTCTAGATGATGTTTTTTGAAATAGAATGTGTAATTCAGTTGTAATGGATGTGTGGTTTATCATGTAGGAAGTATAGGTTTTGTTGATCATACACGAGAATGGATTATGGTTAGTGATTAGGAGACCTTGTTTGGTATTGAAGCTGATGGTCAATGTGTATGTTGGTTGGAATGAACTAAATGAATGAATGTGATTATGATTGTCATACATGCGTGCGAATCTGAGGCCACTACTTAGTAGGATTGGCAGGGTTTAGGATGTGAAGTCATGAGTGGCTTCACATGGGATGTGGTGCATGATTAGTCTTCGCGTATGAATTATTTGTTGTGATGTATTTATATATATATATATATATATATATATATATATATTAATCATAATGATTGTTGAGATTTGCATAAGTGTATGATGATCTAATATTAGCATGATCACTTAGGTAGAACCTAGGTTGATAATGTGATATACTTGGATAAATTGCATGATACTCTTGTATGTTAAGTTATCTTATATGATTAAACTATATTTCAATTTATATGTCACCAACGGGTCAAACGGGTCAACTAGGTTAACCTAGGATAATTGGGGTTCTATGTGTACACGTACTTATGTACTTGTGTGTTCTAGGTAACCTTTGAAGGGTTGTCTTTGCATCTATCACGAGTCTCTTTATTCACTTTCATTACACACTAGGTGAGTTCATGCCCCTTTAATTTATAAACTCTCTTCTGGGGGAGGTAGCATACTTATACTCAAACGCTATTTTATTATTATAAGTTGTGTATGTATTAACATAGTGCTTAATACCTTGAAAAGTCCTCACACTTTTGGATTGTTAATAATGGTAACTAGCGGGAAATCAAGGGTAGTACTACTGGGTGTGACGAACCCCACATATGCGATTCGAGGTCAAACAGGTGCAATATTGTCCTAAACACAAACATCGTCACGACCTGGTAAGTCGTGATGGGAGGCAACAACGCAACACAGTCAGCTTCGATCGCGAAATCACTATGGTTATTACTTGTGAATATAGACTAGCTATCTTATTCAATACACTTCTTATGTTATACAACTGTTAATATTTATACTAAACGCAAACTCTTGAAATCACCAACTATTGTGTTGATATTTTTAGTATGCTATTTTCAGGTCGTTAACCCAGCTTGCCATTAGGAGCACAATACGGGTCCAGCATGCATCCTAAGGCTTATTTCTTAGACAAATTGTTTATCTTTTATATATGGGTTTTAAACATTGGGATGGCGCGTGTTTGCCATGGTATGCATTCATTTACTATGGGTTTGTCTTAATTTGCAAAACCCTTCCGCATGGTTTTTAAACTTTTGAGTTTTGGTTGGTTTTGTTTTGAATATGGCATATAGTGTCGTCCTGAGTAACTAGTTAATCCCGATGATGTAGAAGAGAATAACATTAAATATTAGATGGCCATAGTGGTGTATAGAGCTAAGAATTTTTCTAGGAGAACAAGAGGGAAGGTTTTTGGCCTAAACAACTCTAGCAAAATTGGGTTTGATAAGTCTAATTTGTGTAACACCCGGAATAAAGTCGAAACGAGCCAATTAATAATAATGGGCTTAGACAGAATTATTTAATGAAAATAAGCGGGTAGTGCATTAAGGACCAAGTTAATCTTATGGGTTACATGTTGGGCGAGTTTGAAGTACCGGAACACCCGATGTATATATAAATGAATCAGCTATAGTGACTCTCATTTGCAACTCAACATCCAACTTTTAGAGAGAGAGTGTGTGTAGAGAGAGAAAGTAGAGAGGAGGTGAAGATCCAAGGCTTGGTTGATTAAGAGATTGAAGATCGGTGTTTGTGGACATCCAAAAAACAAGGAAAGACCAAGAAATCCAGGTAAGAAACATCATTTAATCGTTTCTTTAGATTAAACCCGAATTCTAGGGTTTTTAAAATGGGAAAGAATCATCCAAAACTCATGTTTTTTGTGTAAGAAAACATATAAAAAGCTTAGATATAGCTTCTTGGATGATTAACCAAGGATTTGGATGTAAAGGGTTGAAGTTTTGGTTCAAAAATAGGTTGGTTCGTAATTTCATCTTGTTTTGTAAAATTGCATACTCGTCCAGCAAAATTGTGTAGTTGGCCAGCGAAATTGTGTAGTCGTCTAGCGGAATTATGAATACTTTTTGCGAAACTATTGTTTCATAGACCTAGAATTCCAACGAAAGTTAGTCTAAACTGGCAGCGAAACTAGCAGTGAAGTTGCCAGCGAAATTGCTAGTGAAGGTGGCAGCGAATCTGCTGATTTGGCAGCGAAATTAGCAGCGGAATTAGGCAGATATTATCCCCTTTGAGTGTTAACTTATCAGCAGGTTGTGTAGTGTGACCCTTGCCTAGAAAGCTTAGTTAAGAAGCAACTCACTGCCTCCAAGTGAGTTCTAGATCCCCTTGTTTATAAGTTTTCCGTATTTTGGGGCTATTATGCATACTAAATATATGATTTT
>BJCM01267744.1:24880-53253 GCA_018326385.1 Flaveria bidentis
TTAATGAAAAGAATATTTTCATATATAAATTACTCAAGGTACTTTAATGCTTTTAAAACTAGAACTCACTCAGCAACGCTGACTTTTATACATTTTCAGTTGGCAGGTAATTTGTTGCTGAGGATGGCACGCGGGGGAAGCTACTCGGAGGGGCAAGACTGACATCCATTCTTAATAAGAATCACTGTTGTTTTGTATTGCAGTTAAATTATTCTTTTGTAAACTGATTAAACCAAGGCGCATTGCTTAACAACGGTGTTTATAATGAGATGAATGGCTTTTGTTAAAATTAATTCCGCTGCTTAAATTTGTACGATTGTAATGTTTTATGTAATTACAACGGTGAATGGCCAATTGTGAGGTCTCCGGAAACGGGGCCTTACACAAGATTGAGCTTTATAGCTTAGATATTATTAGTGACTTAGAACCTTGAAAGAATTGTTGCTAGATTTTTGGTTATATTCAACAATTATGATTTTCTCTTATTATAACTATCTTTAGTTATGTTTAATTAGTTTTCTTTTAATGTATTGTATTCACTAAATAAATTAACTTCTTGTCAAAAAATTATGTAATAACTTCATTATACACCTATTATTTTTCTTTATATTTGAAGAGAAAATATAAATCTGGCATAGCATAAGGACAACCAAATAAAGGAGGTATAAGTATAATAATAATGGAGCCACACACACTATATTAAGTTATAAGAAATATTTATATGAAAATAAAACTACGAAAAGGAACTATTGATATAATATTAGGTCCTATACATGTGATAGGAAAAGTTGGAAATGCTAATTTAGTATCACCAAATGGTACAAAGCTTTTAAGTAAAGTTGTTCAAAGTGCTCTCCACTCACTCCATACTCGTTTGAAATTTGCTCGAAAAATGTTCGTTCGAATTTCTGCTCGGTTGTAAATGAGCCGGTTGGCTTGGCTCGATTTATAAATGAGCGAAGCACAAGCAAAGGTCCGCTTTGCTCAGTTCGGCTAGAATTATTTTTTATTTTTTATATATATAGTTTATACATAATACTCTAGTAGATTTGGTGTACTATATACAATTATACAATTATATTTACACATATCAGATCAATCAACTTAATAGAAAAATTAACACTAAGCATTATAGTACAATCCTAAGTCGTTGTGAGAACATTTTGACCACACTTTTACTCTTTTTTATCATCTCATGCTCTTAGGTATAGTTCTCTACGCTATGCTCACCCCCACATCAGCTAAAGCTTTAGTCTCATTGTCATCCACAATATATTATTATTTATATAAATGTTATGCTATGAAATGTGGTTGCTTTTTAAGTCATTAAAACTTATGACCCAATATTTCACCGTCTCTCATTTGATATAAATCAGATTACACACTAGATAGTTGAGTTGTACAAATTGTTCGCCGCTCGATCGAAAAGTTAACTCTCAAAAAATACTTGTTTGCTTTTTCGCGCTGTTTTAAATGAGCCAATTGGCTCGGTTCAGTTTAAAAATGACCATGTTCGATGCATGATATGTGAATAAATATATATTTTAACAATACATATTATTCCTCATTTGAAGCATTTTTGTTATAAATTTATTTATTTATACACTTAATTGTGTTATATTTGAATGTTGTAGTTCCCGGTAGTCATTTGTTGATTTTAATGGAAAATCAAAGAAAAGCTAAAGTATGCAAAAGAAAAGCTTCTAACTCGGGCATGTAGGTACCCTACATGGCCATGTCGCTATGCAATATTATGCTATGAAAACTACAGCCTACACGACCCTCTCACTTATCCCACCTACCCATGTGCGGAGCAGAATCAAGTTTAACCTAATTTCACCCCAATTTCAACATAACTTTTAAATTAACTCAAACCTTAGCCTCTCTCACCCCTTTAGGTGATTTTGGGTCTACTTCAAGAGTTTTTGAGAGATTTGAAGGCCACGATTGAAGATTTTACACTTTCAATGAGTATATAATATCATCCACCCCATTTCACTAAAAATTAGTTTGAATTTCTCTATATAGATTATGAGTTATTCAATGTTCTTGAGTTTTGGTGTGTTTTTTGTAAGCCTTATGGGCTAAACACCTATTATCACTTGGATTCATAAAACCAAGAATGAGTTAACAACTTGTACATGATTATTGGTGATGTTTATGTTGATGCTACGATGAAACTTGATTATTCTTCATTGATTGTGTGTGTTTGTTCTCGTTTGATGAAATGTTCAATATTATGGGTAATCTTATGATATTTGACTAGGAATGATGAATGAAGGTTGAAAGTTTAGTAGAATTGGTCAAATGTGCATCCTTGTGCTTATGTTTGAGAAAACCATGGTGTATAGCATGAATCTCTCTTGTCATTGGTTATGAATTATCTTGTAATGATGGTATGAAGTTAATAAGTTAATGAGTAATTGTAGTTGTGTCCATTATATGCAAGTTGAGGTGGTTATCATGTGTTTATCGTGTTAACATTTTAAACATTTGTGGAATTAGGTAACCCTAACGGGAGTGTAATTCATCTTTAACATTAGTTCTTTATGGCATAACTTTAGGTGACTAGTGTGTGTTTATTGTTCTAGTTTTTAATTAGTTACATGTCTAGGTATCCTTGATGGGGGTTTAGGCTACTTCTATGTATTATGTGTAAAAATGGTCTTACCTTGAGTTTGTACTAGCTGTTAAATCATTGCTAAGTGAAATCAAAATCCAAGTGGTATCTTTAATTGATTGTGTATCTTCATCTTTACTTACTTGATTTGTTAGTTTAGCTACTAATCATTTTAGTTAATTCAATATTTGCAAATCCAAACTCAATTGATCGGTTAAATTGGGATAATGATTTAGTATTAGGAGCCATTGTGTTCATGGATTGATACTCGATACTTGTCTAAAACTATATTATTATGCGATAGGTGCAATTGCCTATTGCATATTGTTAGTCTAAGAGTAATAATCGTTTCTTAGATTAAATCCTTACAAAATTATATATACTTTGCACATCAATGTAGATCTGACTTTCTAAACCTAAATTGTGCCTCATTTCATATATACAACTTTAGGGGTTAAAAACCCTAATTCTCTCTGGCCCCCAACTCATTTTGAGCAATTATTAAAGGAAGAGAAGTCAAGATTGAGGATCAAGCATTCCAAAGAAGAATCTAACAACATACAACCCATCTAGCTTGATTTGGTTTAATAATCTTTTTATCTCACCATGTATCTTTTTGATTATTTAAGTTTCTTGGGTGTTTTTGTAGGTAGCATGAGCTAAAACATTTGATTCACTTAGATTAGATGAATCCTAGCTAACTTTGATGATATGATGATTACATTGATGACTTTAATATGGTCTTGAATCTTCTTTAATGATTATATGTCTTTGTTTTACTTGATTATATGTTATATTTCGTGGGTATCTTGACCTTTTTATGTTGAAAACCCATATATGTTAGGGTATTTATTCATAGCTATGTATATCTATGTATGTATGTATGTATGTGTATTCCTGGCATTTGACTAGGAATAATAGATGGGGATTGGAACATGTATGATTATTACTCAAATGTGCATCCTTATGTTATGTATATGATTGGAAATGCCATTTACATGTGCTATGAATTCCTCATATCATTGTGTGTGTGATTATGGTTTATTAGTGTACATATGTAGTTCATATATTTTTAGTATGATATTCACAAGTTTGAGGACTTCATGATTTTGTTCATATTATATGATTTGAGATGGTTGGTATGTGTTTATCATATGAACTTCCAAAGAATTATAGGACTAAATAACCTTAACAGGAGTTTAGTCCACATTTATATTCAACATAATTGTATGATTGGTTTTTCATAAAATAAGTTTAGGTGGCTACTATGTTAACATTATTTTAACTTTCCAAAAAAGTCATATGATTAGGTAGCCTTGATAGGGATCTATTTGATTTCCGTGTTACACGTGTATAGAATAATCTCATCATGAATTTGTGTTTGTTATCATTGTATGGCTAGGTGGATCCAAAGTCTAAGTGAATATTCCCTTTGTTTGATTATCTTTATTGATTTCTATCTATATTTATCTATTTATGCTTATTTTAGTTTAATATATAAATATACAAAATGATCTATATTTCTAGCTAATTAATAACAAGGTTTACTTTTGGTAGCTACCGTGTCCTTAGATTGATACTTGGTTCTTGCCTAAACTATGCTACATATACGATAGGTACAGTTTCCTATTTGTGTGGTTTAATTTTAAGGTAAAAATCATTTCTATAAATTTATAACCAAGTTTGTTAAAATTATTTAAAAAATATGTATACCCGCACACATCATTGAGTATCCTGATATTTTTTACACCTATGTAATCACTTTATCACTGAGCAATGTACTTGGATCTTATTTACATTTCTTATTCATTTTATTCTTCTTGTTATATCTTTAATTTGTGATTGATTCATTCCATGTTTCTCTCACAATATCGATGTACAACGAAATTCACGATCTTTACAATTGTTATTAGAGCCTTATGTGCTCTAGATCGATTCGGTTAGAACAAGTGATTTGAAGAGATTCTAATCACCAAATTCGGTTTTAACATGAAGATCGAGTTGGATTGATTGGGTTTGTACTTATTATGGATGTGTTTGAGATCATAAATCTATTGAACAAGCTTATTTGAAGAATTCGAAACATTTTCACGGTTAAAATGGCTTTAAATTATTCAATTAGTGAAAACTAGGATTAAAATTTAACTAAATTTACCAATTTGAAGTTCAATTATCAATTTCAAATGAATTGATGAGTAGTTTCAACCAAAAGAAGTATGAATTGCTTTGAAAAGAATTTGTGAAAACCTATTGTTTGTACGTAAGAACTTGACATTTCGTGTGAAAGTTATACATTTTTGTAAAAGTTTGTTACAAAATATTCCCTTCGCGCGAGAAGTTGAATTTATCGCAAAATTCAGTTACAAAATCTATCACGTGAAAAGTTAAAAGTTATTGTGCGAGAAGTTCAATATTTCCTAAAATTTTGTGAAATTTGAAATTTGATTTTCAAAATGGCTATCAACCCTAATGTGAAGATGATTATGACAAATAGGCATACTGGTTTGAGAACTATGTTATATACACAAAGCCAAAAATGTGGAGTTCGATAAAGTAGGGAACTTACATCCCTTTGTACAAAAATTAAAAAGGAGAAATGGTTCAGAAGCAAGAGCATGTGTGGCTAGGATGAGAAAAATATCAAAAGGTTTGAACTTGATGACAAATCGTATGCTACTATGACCATGGCTTTGGCCACTGAAATCTCCTATAAATTCGAAGACTTCAAACGAACAAAAGTTTTATGGGATGTCATGGAGGCTCAAATTATACGAAGCAAGGATATGAGAGAGAGCGAGAAGATATGTTAAACTAAGAATTTAACATGTTTAATCATGTACTAGGTGAGATGTTGGATATATAGATTTCTAGATTTGTGAAGTTGATAAAAAATATGAAGAGTGTAGGTATCTCCTTGGAAAACATAGTTGTAAATAAGAAGCTATTGAACTCATTGTCATACAGTTGGAAGAACAAATGTACTTCTATTAAGAGAATCAAAGATTTGTTCACTCTATCTCTTAGTGATCAAATCTCTACCTTTAAATCATATGAGATGAATGATAACCAAAGGGCTTCTAACCATTTGAGAGCTGAGCAACTGTATTATATGCTAAGATGGCTAAAAATTCAAAGTACTATGTGAGTTATTACCAAATGTATCAGGAATAACAATCTGAAAGCCCTTTAAATCTTTCTGTACAAGAAACACATGTTTCTCATCTCCAAGTTACAAATCCCAATTTGTATTCCCCTATGAACAAGAAACACATGTTTCTCATCTCCAAGTTACAAATCCCAATTTGTATTCCCCTATGCTATTACAACATGTGTGAGTTCAACCTCAAACCCACACATATTCATCTATTCAACTTCCACCACAGATTCAACAAGCATAAGTTGTTACTTCTAACTCATCAAAACAAACCATTCAGATTGCAGAAGAACACCATGTCTTGTTCAAAACTTTCATATTCAGCTATGAAGCTTTTATGATAAAAATACTAAGTGCTTCAAATATTCTGGTTGATGATTTACAACAGGTTAATCTTGATAATGTTGAAGAGAATGACATCAGGTATATAATGGGAAAAGTGGTATATAGAGTCAAGAATATTTTAAGAAGAACCGGTCAAAAATGTTTAGGGAACAATGCTAGTAAAATTGGATTCGATAAGACTAGGTGGCAATGTTAAAATTGTGACAAACCTTGGCACTTTGCTAAAATATGCATAGAACCAAACATCAATTCCAAAAAAAATGGAAAAAAGATGGTGTGACAACTCACTCGATTTCGTTATGCCAATGCAGTAAACCAGGGATGTAGCACAACCACATAACGCAATTTTCGGGACAAAAATTCTTTCAACATGGGGATAATGTGACATCCGGTAATTTTCCGTTACCAAACTCTGTTAGTTCCGTTAGGTCTTGCATACACGTGTCGTGGGCACACATTATTTGTCGTTGAATGTTGGTAACTTAATAATAATAATCTATGATAAACAATAATAATCTAATTAATAATGTTGATAATTAGTTGTGATTATGTGGTTCATGAATTTATAGAATTTTAAATGATTGTTTTATAAATTTTACGCGATAACGTGACAACGTGTGATATATATATATTTCGTGTGTTGTGTGACTCACTCTAAATGTTTAGGATTATTATTATTGGTTAATAATACTTGTGTTTAGTACCTAAAAACTATTTAAAAAGTATTAGAAAGATTAGTTTTTATAAAATATAATTAAAGGGGTTATTTTGTAAATACCTTTTTAACTAAAACTTACAAAACTTTACCCAACCCTAGCCCCCAAACCCCCATTTACGGCCGAAACCCCTACCCACACCCCCATTCTTTGCGATTTTGATCCTAAAGCAAGCATACAAGTCGAATTCCCAGTGGTTTCAAGTAATAGAAGTTGATTTCAAGTGATGATCATCATCTAAGCACATCTAAAGGTTAGTTTTGATTAGTTTTTCATGTTGATTGTTCTTGATGAACCGTAATCCATGAAATTGATGATGATTATATGAAATTTATGATGGTATGATGATTATATGATGTTTGTTAGGTTGTATGAATGCTAGATTATGTTGATTGTGCAAGAAGTCTAGGGTTTGATCATCTAGTTCATACATTGCCATAAGAGGAAACTTTTTGTTCTTGGAATTCAGGATTTGATGATGCTAAGATGTTAAATGTAATGCTTAGATGTTAGTTTAATTGAATTGTGCAAGAAAATCCATGAAATTGAGATGTTGATCATGACGTACTAAAAGTAGAAACTTTTGGGTATGATGTTTGGGAATTTGGATGTTTTGGAGATGATTAACATGTTAGAATGAATATTATGAATTTGATTAGGTATAATATTGATGAAATTATCATTGGATTGGATGCTAGAACACTTTTGGGTATTACTTTCCCAAAAGGGAAACTTTAGTTTTGTAGAACTTTGGAGGTGATGAATTGGGCATGCTTGTGATGTTAAGATCATGTTAGAATGATTGTGGATAATGTTTTTTGAGATAGAATATGTAATTGAGTTGTTATGGATGTTTGGTTGTCATGTAGGAAGTATAGGTTTTGTTGATCATATATGAGAATGGATTATGGTTAGTGATTAAGAGATCATGTTTGGGATTGAAACTGATGGTCAATGTGTATGTTGGTTGGAATGAACTAAATGAATGAATGATGATCTAATGTGGCATGATGAATTAGGTAGAACCTAGGTTGATAATGTGATATACATGGATAAATTGCATGATACTCTTGTATGTTAAGTTATCATATATGATTAAACTATATTTCAATTAATATGTCACCAACGGGTCAAACGGGTCAACTAGGTTAACCTAAGATTATTGAGGTTCTATGTGTACACTTACTTATGTACTTGTGTATTCTAGGTAACCTTTGAAGGGTTGTCTTTACATCTATCACGAGTCTCTTTATTCACTATCATTACACACCAGGTGAGTTCATGCCTCTTTATTTTATAAACTCTCTTCTGGGGGAGGTAACATACTTGTACTCAAATGCTATTTTATTATTATAAGTTGTGTATGTATTAACATAGTGCTTAATACCTTGAAAAGTCCTCACACTTTTGGATCGTTAATAATGGTAACTAGCGGGAAACCTTGGGTAGTACTACTGGGTCTGACGAGCCCCACCTGTGCGACTTGAGGTCAAACGGGTGCAATATTGTCCTAAACATAAACATCGTCACGACCTGGTAAGTCGTGATGGGAGGCAACAACGCAACACAGTCAGCTTCGATCGCGAAATCACTATGGTTATTACTTGTGAATATAGACTAGCTATCTTATTCAATACACTTCATATGTTATACAACTATTAATATTGATGTTAAACGCAAACTCTTGAACTCACCAACCATTGTGTTGACATTTCTAGAATGCTATTCCCAGGTCGTTAACTCAGCTTGCCATTAGGAGCACAACACGGGTCCAACATGCATCCTAAGGCTTTATTTCATAGACAAATTGCTTATCTTTTATATGTGGGTTTTAAACATTGGGATGGCGCGTGTTTGCCATATTATGCATTCATTTACTTTGGGTTTGTCTTATTTTGCAAAATGCTTCCGCATGGTTTTTAAACTTTTGAATTTTGGTTGGTTATGTTTTGAATGTGGCATATAGTGTTGTTCTGAGTAACTAGTGACTGTGATCCTGGTTTGTTCACACGCCTCGCGGTAAAACTCCGCGCGTGGATTTTGAGGGTGTGACAGATGGTGACTGTTGAATTAAATCAAAGAATGATAAGCCTAGCACATCAAGCAATAAAGCACTTGTTTTATAAACAAACTATAAGTATGATTGGTCTGGTCAAATGGAAATTCTGGATCTCAAATTATCAACTAATCAAAATTAAGGAACTAAAGGAGTTATTAGAAAATACTTTTGTTGTGTTTATGTCAAGTGATATTCTTAAAGGTCTATTTGCTAAGAATGATGATAAGATTGAAAATATTAAAGAAATTAAGAAGGTTTAGGTTGAAATGAAGATAAAAGCTGAAAATATTGTTGAGATTACTCTAGCAAAAGTTGATAAAGATCAGGTTGATAAGAATATTAAAGTTAAAAATTCTATTTAAAGAATCCAACAAAATTTGGAAATGAAACATTTACTTCTAATGTTGTCGAGAATACTTCAAAATCTGATGATAAACAAAATGAGAAAGTTGTCGAGATTACACCAGCATATTCAATAGAAGAAGTAACTAATCAAAAGAAAGGAGTTTTGAAAGCATTCATGGTGAAAGGAGTGGTGTGAACATGGTTAAGAATATGAGATCATAACTGAGGTATATAATGATATTTGTACTACTTTTTGTTGTTGAAAAGGTTCAAAGATATCAATTTCACAATGTGAACTTGATTTTAAAAGTTGATTAACTTCTATATCAATCTCCAAAATATAAATTTAATGAACAAATTTTCAAGGAAAAGGTAGTGGGATTAAATAAATCAATTCATCAATTACAACTTAATCTCCATGATAAAGAATGCACAAATAATGATTTTTCAAAACGTAATGATAAACTAGCTTTAGGAAATAAACAAATTAAACAGTGAACTCTTATCACTAAACTTACAGTTGAAAATTTTGAAATTTATTCAATTATAGTTGAAGGTATAATTAAACCCAAATGATACAAAAGATCAATGATAGTAAGAGTGGTATTGGATTTTCAAAAATAGCATCACCCAACAATCATGATTATTTGTGCATTCTTTCATCGGTTACTATAACAGAAGAAGATATGAGCTGTGGTTTGGAATTTGAACTAAATTGTGACTTAAAACCTTTGGTCAACACTCATTTGATTGTTGATCCATTAACAAAAAGTGAAATTAAATTCAATGATTCTTACTTTTGTGCATAAAATGGAAGATTGGAATAGTAATAATGATTTAGGATTTCAAGATAAAAAAAATGTATACCGTAAATATATATACTTGTAATTCATCACTATTAGTTAAATACAAACCTAAAACTTATAAATTTTATATCATTCTCAAATATTTCTCAACTTCTCTTATACAAATTCACATTTTATACTTCCAATCCCATTAAAATTTCTCAAAATCCCGAGGCCAAACCTCCAAAAAATATAGATCGAAGGTGCAGTTAGGTCTAAGTAAACCGACACCTTCTACCCAAATGTCAACTCGACACCACCGCATACAACTGATTAGTTTTAAAATCCTTACGAATCTCCCCAACCATTGGTTTACCACCCAACTATCCCCCAATTTCAAAACCCATACAATTTTCTTAGCACATTAACATACCAAACCCTTTTCAAAACCCACCTCAATACGTACAAGAAGAAGAAACCAAAGAAAATAAAGAAGAAGAAAACGAATCTTTTTATGATTTTCATGTTTACGAAAGCGACGATGAAAATATTCGTGTCGAAGAAACACCCCCACCGAAATGAAATTCGAAAGGAAAATCGACAACTCGGGTCACTTACAAGGCTTAGGATGAAAATGAAGAGGTGTAAGGCCCCGTTTCTAGAAAGCCTCACAGTTGGTTAATCATAGCATAAAATCATTTTAATAGCAAAACTTTACAGCGGAATAAAATGAACATTCAATTAAAACTTGTAGTTCATCTTGAGATTATACATTTTACTTTCAAATAGAATACAAATATAGTACTTTGTCTTAAATTACAATAGAAGATTTAATCAACGGAACTCCATCCATTTCCATCCAAGTAGCTCTCAACCTGGTGTCATCCTCATCATCAGCATTTACCTGCCAACTACTATGCATAAAAGTCAGCTTTCCTGAGTGAGTTCTAGTTTTAGTTCATATAAGAAAATATAAACTTTATCCTTCATATAATGACCACGCATACATCATAATACATAACATCCCTTGCATCTTAATAAGCATGTCACTATCTTTCATTATTTCATTATCTTTCACTTCATCATAAGCGAGATTGCACAAAGCAAGAACTCCCTGTTGATTGACAATGAATGTCAATCCCTGTCGGTACAGATCATCATGTTAGCTAACCCCCGACAGTTGATCCACATTGCAATGCACATAGCTGGCTCATGACTACGGATCCTTCACAATACACCAGTCTCACATAAGTGAAGTCTATCATAGTGCTTGCAAGACTTTTCATCATCATACGAGCCCGGGTAACATTCATTAAGTTCCATTTTTCACTAGGATTATCTTCCACTTTAATATATAATACTTAACTTATTGAGTACACAACATACAAAGTACAATCCATCATATAAACATAACCGACCCTCTAGGGACAGCGGGGGTTCGGGGGCGGCAGCCCCTGACAACGGGGTCTTAGGGGTAGCAGCCCCTAGTGGGGTCCAAGAGGCAACACCCTTGGCTGCGGTCGGGCTGCCAAGCCAGCGCGAAGAAATTTTATTTTTAAACATTTTATAGCACATTTTCTTATAGAAAAATCGATCTTCCTGCTGAAATCATTTAAAATCTTGTCATTTAAAAACGTATATTTAGTATGCATTAGCCCCAAAACATGGAAAAACTCAAAAACAAGGGGATCTAGAACTCACCTGGATACCATGAGTAGCATCTAAACTAAGTTTTTTAAGCTAGGGTCACACTACACAGCCTGCAGATAAGTTAACACATAAAAGGGTTAATTTCTATCAAAATTTGCTCCTAATTTCGATGCCAGATAAGTAGATTCCCTGCCAGTTTCGCTACGAGCTACGCATGGTAGTTTTGCCCAATTTTTGTTGGAATTCCATGGCTGCGAAATTACCTAAGAAACTATAGTTTCGTAGAAAACTCATAGTTTCGCAGTTTGAA
Source organism: Flaveria bidentis (assembly GCA_018326385.1). Taxonomy (NCBI): domain Eukaryota; kingdom Viridiplantae; phylum Streptophyta; class Magnoliopsida; order Asterales; family Asteraceae; genus Flaveria; species Flaveria bidentis. The sequence goes on from BJCM01267744.1 coordinate 36,865, forward strand.
TATGCAATTTCGCTGGATGAGTAGATAGTTTCGCAGATCGAGCTGAAATGACGAAACAACCCGTTTTTAACCCAAAATAGCAACTTTTTATGTCCAATTTTTTAGTTTATCATTCATGAGGCTATATCTAAGCTTTTTACATATTTTCATACGTAAAAATGTGACCTTTATGCAATTTTTGCAACTTTTCAAAACCCAAAACCCTAGAATCCGGGTTTGATCTACAAAAGGGTTTAAAGACCGATTCTTACCATGATTTCTTCATCCTTTCTTGTAGTTTGATGCTCAATCATTCAAATCTTTAATCCCTTAACCTTTGAAGTTCTAAATCTTGAGTTTTCTTTACTTTCTCTCTACTTTTTCTCTCTAGAAATTGGTGGCTAGTGTTGCAAATGAGAAAGATGGTGGTTGATTAGGTGGGTTAAGGGGTTGATTAAGGGCCCTTAATCACTTAGGCTCTTGCCCAAAAGCCTAATTTAGCCCATAACCCATTTCCTTCCTTTATTTTTTATTAAATACCCACTAATTAAGCTCATTAACATTGATGACTCGTTTTGTCATTCCAGGGCGTTACAAGTCTCCCCCACTTATTTAGGTTTCATCCTCAAAACCTGTCAGTCATTAAACAATTTAGGATAAAATTTCCTCATCACCTCCTCGGTCTCCCATGTAGATTTCGATCCTTTTCTGTGTCTCCACTGTACACATACCAGCGGAACCACTTTATTCCGTAACTGCTTTCTTTCCAATCAAGGATGGCCACCGGCTACTCTATATAATTCAGTCGTTCGCCCATTTCAATGTCTTCTAACAGTACAACCATATCATTATTTGCCAGACATTTCCTGAGATGAGATACATGGAACGTAGGGTGAATTCCACTCAACTCATCAGGTAGTTTTAATTTATAGGCTACTTCTCCTACTCTGCGACAATATGGAATGGCCTTATAAACCTTGGGCTTAACTTTCCCCGTTTTCGAAACCTGATGATCCTTTTCCAGGGAGATACCTTGAGCATAACCTTGTCACCAACCTCAAATTCTATTGGTCTACGCCTCTTATCAGCGTAAGACTTCCGGCGATCCTTTGCGGCTTTCATGAATGCCTTAATCTTATCTAACTTTTGGTTGTGACCTCAATTACATCAAGACTTCCTAATTCCTTTTGCCCTATGTCACCCCAACACACGGGTGTCCTGCACTTCCTACCATACAACATCTCATAAGGTGGCCTACTAATACTAGCATGGTAACTATATGAAAATTCTGCCAACGGTAAGTGCTCATCTCAACTTCTTCCTAATTCAATTACACACGCTCGTAGTAGGTCTTCTTATGTCTGAATCATTCTTTTCGACTGACCGTCCGAGGGTGGTAATTCGTACTAATATGCAGTCTAGTCCCCATTACATCGTGAAACCTCTTCTAGAACATGGACGTAAACCATGTGTCTCTATCCAAAACGATAGACACTGGCATGCCATGACGAGCCACGATCTCCTTGATAAATAGCTCTGCCAACCTCTCAGACGAATACGTCTCACGAATTTGTAGGAAATAGGCGCTCTTTGTTAAACGGTCAACAATCACCCAGATCGCGTCGCTTCCTCTCGTCCTGCAAGGTAACTTCTTGATGAAGTCCATCGTGATGTGCTCCCATTTCCATTCGGAAATATCCAAAGGCTGGATCTTCCCATATGGCTTTTGGTGCTCTGCGTTCACTTGCAAACCAGTCAGGCACTTGCTAACGTACTTAGCCACGTCATGCTTCATTCCCGACCATCGATAATCTTTCTTTAGATCCTGATACTTTTTCGTGGAACCGGGATGAATGGAATATCGACTTTTATAAGCCTCATCCATGATCTTCCCCCTCAGATCCCCATAGAAAGGGATCCACATTCGCCCAGATCAGGTTCTAACACCCAGGGTGTTTTCTCCCAAATCTGGAAGTTGTCCATTCATCCTTTTAGAGTTGACTCTGTCACCTTTCAATGCCTCATCTTGAAACTCCCTCACTTGTTTCATAACATCAGGCATCATGATTATGCGGTAAGCCCTCACCCGAATTGGTTCAGGTCGTCCCTTCTAGCTAAGGGCGTCAACAACCATATTGGCTTTGCCCTTATGATAATGAATTTTGAAGTCATAATCCTTGATCAGTTCTAACCACCTCCTCTGCCTCATGTTAAGTTCCTTATGTTCGAAGAAATACTTCAAACTTGTATGATCAGTGAATATGGTGAACTTCACCCCATATAGGTAATGCCTCTAAATCTTCAATGCAAACACCACCGCAACCAACTCCAAATCATGGGTATGATAACTGGCCTCGTGGACCTTTAATTGTCTAGAAGCATATGCTATCACCTTCCCTTATTGCATGAACATGCAACCCAATCCTACATACGAGGCATCCGAGTAGACTACCAGATCCTCGTTCCTTTCAGGTAACGTCAAGACAGGGGCTTGAGTTAACCTCATCTTCAGTTATAGGAAGACATTCTCCTGATTAGTACCCCATTCATATTTCACATCCGTTCAGGTCAGCTTAGTCAAAGAAGAAGCTATCTTGGAGAAATCTTGAATAAACCTCCTATAATAACCCGCCAAGCCTAAGAAACTGCGTATCTCGGATGGTATCATCGGAGGTTCCCATTGCATCACCGCTTCAACCTTTGCAGGCTCCACCTTGAACCCCTCAAAATTAACCACATGACCCAGAAATTGAATTTCTTGTAGCCAAATTCACATTTAGGGAACTTAGCATATAACTTCTCACTTTTAAGTGTCTCTAATACTTCTCGAATATGATCACCATGTTCCTCTCCACTTTTTAAATAAATCAAGATGTTATCAATGAATACTATCACCAATTTATCCAACATCGATAGACAAACCTGATTCATAAGATCCATAAAAGCCGTTGGCACATTGGTTACACCAAAGGACATGATGAGAATTTGTAGTGTCCATAACACATACAGAACGTTGTCTTAGGAATGTCTTATTCTTTCACCTTCAGTTGATGGTAACCTGATCGCAGGTATATCCTCGAAAACCAACTGGCACCCTGAAGTTGATTGAACAGGTCATCGATCCTCGATAACGAATACCGATTCTTTATGATTAGCTTATTGAGCTCGCGATAATAAATGCACATCCACATGTTGCCATCTTTCTTCTTGAAAAATAAACCGGAGCACCCCATAGAGAGATGCACGGTCGGATGAAGCCTTTATCCAATAGATCTTGCAATTAAGCCCTCAGTTCTACCATCTCTGAATGAGCTAATCGATATGGTGCTTTAGCGATGGGCTGTGCTCTCGGTAGCAAGTCAATCTGGAATTCGATTTCACGGTCAGGTGGCACACCTGTTAGGTCTTCAGGAAAGATGTCAGGAAACTCACACACTACCGACAGGTCTAGTAATTGTGGTTCTGGCACATCCATATCCTTTACATAGGCCAAGTAAGTGTTACACCCAGGTCTTAAGTACTTTTCAGTTGTGATCATCGACACGACCTTCGGTATCCCACAAACCCAATCCCACAAACCGTAATAGAACTACCATCGGGTGCTGTTAGACGAATTATCTTCTTACTACATACTGTATTTGCTTCATAGCTAGCTAACCAATATGTGTCTAACACCACATCGAAACCTCCTAAGGCCATAACATGCAACCTAGTAGGGAACTTACAATCTTTTAACTCATTCAGGCAATCCTCAACCACCTCAGTCACCTCGATGGACTTACCAATGGTTGTTTATATATATAAGGGCTCATCTAACTTACTACTCTTGTCAAGCAACAAACGACAAAAAGCAGCAGACACAAAACTTCTACTAGCACCAGAATCAAAGAGCAAAGAAGCATATTCATGGTCTACAAGAAACATACCTGAAACTACCTCTGGATCTACCCTGGCCTCCTCACGAGTTATGTTGAATTCCCTTGACTTTGCCTTCGAACCGTCACCCTTTCCCTTATCTCAAGCTTTATCCGCTCCTGATCTTCCTAATTTTCCTTTCTTGCAGTCCCTTTCTACATGACCCATCTCGCTACACGGTAACACTTAACAACCTTGCAGTCCTTGATATAGTGGCCCTTGCCCCCATATTTGAAACATTTGCTCGTTCTAACTCTATAATCCTTTTAATGACTCCTTCCACACAATTTGCAAACACCTCCTTCACCCATATTTCCCCGCCTCCCCTACTGATCTGCAATCCTCATTCTCTTCTCTTTGGCCCTGAAGTTGTCACCTCTGAACCTCTTCCCATTCCCATTCTTGTTTCCACTCCATTTCTCGACCCTCTTCTATACGGGCATCGGGTTTCTCTCATCATACAATCTCCTAGCTAAATCCACCACAGACCTAAACATGCTTGGTCTGGCCGCAATCATGTGCCTCTTGATATCCACGGGTAAACCCTGCATGTATCTCTTGATCTTCTTGGATGCAGGTGTCACCATGTCCGGCACAAGTCTTGCATGTTTGTTGAAATTGGAGGTGTACTCTTGATGAGTCATGTTCCTGGCCTCCAAATACAAGAACTCCTTCTCAATCTTGTCTAACTCTTGGTGGGGGCAATACTCCTCCAACACCAACTCCTTCAACTCAAACCACTTCATTTTGGCTATCGATCGCTTTTCCTTCAGCCTCGACAATATTGTCCCACCAGCACAATGCTGAATAAACAAAAGAATGAGTGGCAAACTTAACTTTCTGATCTTCCCGACATTCACTAATGTCTAGTACTGCTTCCATCTCTCTGACTTAACGGTGAGCGGTAATAGCATTGTCGTTACTGTAAAAGGTCAGGGGCTTGCACCTTTGAAATTCCACATAGTTGCACCCCTTAGTAGTCTCTTTTTCAGACTCCTCACCACTGTCCTCATCATGAACTACCACCTTAGGGTTTGATGGCTCCTTTTCGGATACCTCAGTCCTCCTAATGGACTTTCCTAAATTCTTCTCCTTTTCCTTCCCCTTCTTCTCAGCTTTCTCTCCATCCTTGACTGCTTTAATCACCTTAGTCACCACTGAGGGTAAGACATTTTGCATAACATTATAGAATTCATCAGTGATAGCCTCCTTCACAGTAGATTTGAGGATGGTTGTTCCCTCCCCTTTCGGGTGACTATAGAGGTCCGACTCCACATGAACAGTCTCGGGAGCCTTAGCTCTGCCCCAGGTTACACGTGGCCTAGTAGTACGCCCGCCATGAGCACCTCCTCAGGTTGCCTTCCCAGATTTCCTACCCGAACTAATTCCAATAAGATTCAAACACCAAAATTGTTATTCAAGATATTTAGACAGATCATTATAATTATAGTGGCCAAGGGTGATTAACTACTTACCTTACCCTTCTATCCCAAACAATCACTATCCTAACACATATTAGTATTCAAATCTACAAGCACATAAAACACATAGCACACACACAAAATCCCAATTTTACTTGAAAACTTTTACCTTATGGCATGTAGCTACTTGGATTGGCATCTTTCATTCGCTCCCATTTTCAGTTTAAGTTTAGGTTTTGAAAACAACTTACCCAATTCTCTTACACTTTGGCTCTAATGCCAACTTGTAAGGCCTCATTCCCAGGAAGCCTCACAGTTGGTTAATCATAGCATAAAATCATTTTAATAGCAAAACTTTATAGCGAAATAAAATAAAACATTTAAAACTTGTAGTTCATATTGAAATGATACATTTGTCTTTTAAATAGAATAAAAACATAGCACTTTGACTTAAATTACAATAGAAAATTTCATAAACGGAATGCCATCCATTGCCCTCCATAGCTCCCAACCGGGTACCATCCTTAGCATCAACATTTACCTACCAACTATTATGCATAAAAGTCAGCTTTGTTGAGTGAGTTCTAGTTTTAGTTAATATAAAAAAATATAAACTTTATCCTTCATATAATGACCATGCATACATCATAATACATAACATCCCTGGCGTCTTAATAAGCATGTTCATTATCTTTCACTTCATCATAGACGAGATTGTACAAAGCAAGAGCTCCCTGTTGATTGATAATGAATGTCAATCCCTGTCGGTACATATCATTATGGTAGCTAACCCCAGACAGTTGATCCACACTGCAAGGCACATAGCCTGCTTATGAATACAGATCCATCATCATACATCAAACTCACATAAGTGAAGTCTATCATAGTGCATACAAGACTTTACATTATCATACGGGCCCGGGTAACATTTATTAAGTTCCATTTTTCATTACTATTATCTTCCATTTTAATACATAATACTTAACTTATTGAGTACATAACAAACGAAGTACAATCCATCATAAAAACATAACCGACCCTCTGCGGGACAATGGGGATTTGGGGGCGGCAGCCCCTGACAACGGGGTCGTAGGGGTAGCAGCCCCTAGTGGGGTTCAAGGGGCAACGCCCCTGGCCGGGGTTGGGCTACCAAGCCAGCGCAAAGAAATTTTATTTTTAAACATTTTATAGCATATTTTGTTATAGAAAAATCAATCTTCCTACTAAAACCTCTTAAAATCTTTTCATTTAAAAACGTATATTTAGTATGCATAATAGCCACAAATCATGGAAAAACTCATAAACAAGGGGATCTAGAACTCACCTGGATACCGTGAGTAGAATCTAAACTAAGCTTTCTAAGCTAGGGTCACACTACATAGCCTGCAGATAAGTTAACACATAAAGGGGTTAATTTCTTTTTAAATTCGATGCTAATTTTGCTGCCAGATAAGTATATTCGCTGCGAAATTACCTACAAAACTATAGTTTCACAGAAAACTCATAGTTTCGCAATTTGAATATGCAATTTTGCTAGATGAGCAGACAGTTTCGCAGACTGAGCTGAAATGACGAACCAACCCGTTTTTAACCCAAAATCGCAACTTTTTATGTCCAAATCTTTAGTTTATCATCCATGAGGCTATATCTAAGCTTTTTACATGTTTTCATACGTAAAAATGTGACCTTTATGCAATTCTTTGCAACTTTTCAAAACCCAAAACCCTAGAATCCGGGTTTGATCTACAAAAGTGTTTAGAGACTGATTGTTACTTGGATTTCTTGCTCCTTTCTTGTAGTTTGATGCTCAATCATTCATATCTTCAATCCCTTAACCTTTGAAGCTTCAAATCTTGAGTTTTCTTTACTTTCTCTCTCTACTTTCTCTCTCTACTTTCTCTCTCTACTTTCTCTCTCTAGAAATTTGTGGCTAAGGTTGCAAAAGAGGAAGATGGTGGCTGATTAGGTGGGTTAAGGGGTTAATTATGGGCCCTTAATCACTTAGGGTCTTGCCCATAAGCGTAATTTAGCCCATAACCCATTTCCTTCTTTGTTTTTTTATTAAATACCCACTAATTAAGCCCATGAGCATTGATAACTCGTTTTGTCATTTCAGGGCGTTACAAGACGAGGCATCGGCAAAGAGTTGAGTATATGTATTCGAAAATCGTACAACTGGAGATCATAAAAAATTGGCTCGGTTTGGAAAAACTATTTTCGACACCTCACCGCCACTGTTGGTTCCACCTGTCAAACTATTGATCAACTAAACTCAAAGTGGGGAAAATGAACCATAAAATTACTTGTTTTAATGGAATTTATATTCAACCAGTAACTTTCTTACTTTTACATTTACATAGTTACATTTTATATTTATTATTTTATTTTTTGTGTAATTGAATTTTTTATTTCAAAAATGTAGAAATATCGTTGGGCTAGTTGAAGTAACGATGAGGATATCGTTCTAGAGTTTTAAGCAAATACAAAAGGTTTGCTAGAAAAAAGGCTTTACGAACATTAAGGTTTGAAGGGTGGTAAGAAACCATGCAAAATGGGAATCAATGGATACTCCAGATGTTAGTACTCAAAGAACAAAAAAGAGTAAAACTTCATAATCAGGGCAATATGTAAGCTCTAATGCGTCGTTTTCATGCCCCATTTTCGACCTCAACGACAATGCCACACATACTGGGCTGAGGTGCAAAGGCAAAATAACGCGGGAGTTTTCTTAAAGCAAAACAACATTGAGTGAGACTATTAGTGATTGTTAGATCTAGGAACAATAGATCTGGATCATTTTGTATAGGTTTAGAACTTTAATCAATACATGTAATGAATATTTGTAATTCATTATTTTGATGTATGCATTATGTATATAGGTTAACCCATATGTGTGTCGATTTATGTGTATGATTGTTGTACAAACATTATACTTGGTCAATTTTTGAAATTGACTAAGTGTAAGAAACATCTACGGATGAACATTTTTGTTCTTCCATAGATATCTTTCTTACAAGACATCCATCCGAAGATCTACGGATCAACATCGGTGCAAATAAAGATTCACTGATGAAGAACACCACACAAGGAGAAACTGAAGTGAAGACTCCTTTGGAAAACAAGTAGCTGCGGAGGACAACATAGCTGCGGAAGACAAAACAATTGTACTTAAATGATAAAAGTGATTCAAGTCAACAAGTCAATAAGTCAATCACGAATCCCAAGAGATTCAGTGTTTCCTTAACAGAAACATAAATGCCTATAAATACAATGCCTAGCTTACATATAAAAAATATGGGTGACTATGTGCGACTAGGGCGACCAGACGGCAAACACAAAATATAACATCGTTTCACACAATCAATCAAACACAGACCCTAGCAGTCGTCACATCAATATATCATAAACATCAACACGTTTGAACCAATCATTGTTTATAGCATTCATTATTTGTTTATCTGTAATCATTAACAAGTCGTTAATGAATTACTTTTGAATCAAATCTTGTTCCTTTATTTATTGTGTTGATATCATTCTGTTCTTCATAATTAATATTTATTTAGTTTGATATTTGTTTATTAAACAATTAAACAACAGTTAATGATCATTCCGCAATCATTAACTTGATTTCAATCTAACATTGATAATTCCTGATTGCTATCCTTGGATTTACAGTGATTATAAAGCGATGCGTGAAAAAATAAATGTAAGAAAAAAAAAGAGAATGAGAAGCGCTTCGCATGAAAGTAACTGAATCAAAATTGTTCTTACTCGAATTACAACGGGAAACGTTGCGTCATGATATTAGATCCGATGCTGAAGAACATCCTTGACAGAAATGTCAAATTCCCAGAAACGTGGTTTGGAGTTTAATTTGTAGATTTTAAATTTTAATATTGTCATATTATTAAATTATATGATTTTTTATTTTAATGTAATTTTTTATATTCAAAATTTATAATTTATTTTTATTAAGGAAAAAAAAATAAATTAAAAAGAATTGGTGTGTAGATTTTAGAAATTAAGGAGAAGGTCGAAATAAGGGAGTTGATGGGTGGTGGTCTAATAAAGAATATTATTTTATTTGTTATGTTAATGATTATATTTTCAGTTTTGATTTTTGCTTAAAGCGTAAAACGGTAAATTTTATATTTGTTTAATAGAAAAGTTAACTATGGATGAAAACAAACCTATAGTTAGGAATTATATCTTAGAGATCAAAAATCTATAAGTTATTTAAACCACAGGAACCAAACATGTGATTTACTCTATAAAGAAACATAAAATTGAAGTAATGAAGAGGATTAACATATTCAATTATTTCCTTACCGACCCAGCATAGTTCTCACTCATAGTAGGGTTCTCACTGATTCTAGTTCTAATCACTTAGCAGTATCAACCAACTTCTTAACAACACCTGTTGTCTCCTTTATTACATCTTTTTATTATTTTATATTTTAAGTCAAACTTCATACCTAATTTTTCTTCAGAAAACCTTATAGTAAAAGAATAGAAGTTACGAATTCTAGAGGGCAAACCCCCGCGACCACTATGATGACGAGCAATATATGCTTTCGGAACCAAACGAAAAAAGCCCAGAAAAACCTGCTAAACATTCTACTAACTAGTGTTAGTGGGCTTACTAGTAATGTTTTCAGAACCGGATCGGACATCGAACCAGTTGTCTTATTGGTTTGGTGGTCGGATCGGTTGGATCGGATTTAACTAGATTTTAAATATATTTATATATGTAATTAAATATAAGTAATCTATATATGATGTACATATATATTTTATAGTTATATATAAAACTTAACTATATTTGTATATCCGACGTACTAATTTATGGTTTAACACCCCATTTTTACCCATTAAAATAAAAAAAAAAACAAAAACCGGTCCGACTAGCCAAACACTTAGGGAGCGTTTGGCTAGAAGAATGGAATGGAATGGAATGAAATTAAGAAACTAGTATAATTTTCAAGTAAAATTATGTTTGAGTAGGTAATGAAATGTAAAACCCAAGAGAATATTTCATTTCAATTCCCTTGGTTGTAGGATTTCAAAATCCTTCCACCTAGAGAGGGAATTTGAAATCCCACAACCAAGTGAATTGAGGTGAAACATTCACTTGGGTTTATATTTTATTACCCACGCACTCAAACATAATTTTACTTGAAAATTATACTAGTTTCTTAATTCTATTTCATTCTATTCCATTCTATTTTTTTAACCAAACGCTCCCTTAAAATTGCTAAACCTATATAGCATGAAACTATGAATGACCACAAGAGGCGTCTCAACCCAAACGCAAAAAAAGGGTAAACCAATGGTTTATCATCTAACGGCCCACATAATGTGAGAAAATTTTGGTGGCAGCATCATGGACTTCAACAGTTCAACTTGTCGTACGTAAGGACCTTAGTGGGCTACAAAAATACACAATTAAATCTACAATCACAGGCCCATGTAGAGAGAGACGATGGGGCTTTAAATCCACATGCAAAATAAGACACATTGCACCAAATAGCTATGGGCCTTATCAAACTAGTAATATTTCCTGAAATTATCAGTGCATGGTAAAGGTAAAAAAACGGTTTGGTTTTCAAACCGGTTTAAAACCGGACCCGTGTTGGGTAAATAATTAGTTTACTTCAAATCGATTTTCAAACCGGTTCTTTTTCTAGTTGTGACCAACGGTATTGTTAACGTTCTTTTGACCATTTGAGGCTTTGAGCCCTTTGTTTTAACCGTTTTATGGTTTTCTTTAAACCATTTTACCATCTTAAATTAGTATAACTATATAGTTGAGTGTGTTTTGGTTAAAATAAACAAATACTTAAAATGTTCTTTACTCTTTAAAATCTGAAATATGCTCAATATTCTTGTAATGTTCGGGGAAAAAAAGAAAAGAAAATTTTAAATGACTTTACCAAGTGCCCAATCTTTTGTTGGTTGTGTTGCATTTTCAAATAACGTGGTAATTTAAGTCATTGCTACGGAGAAAACCAAGAAATTTGGTGGAAATTTATATGACAAGGCTTGTTGTAAGTTTTGAGTGTTTTCTTTATTTTCTTTACAAAATATGTAAACACGACTTTATAAAATTATATTACTTTGAAATATTGCAAGGCGTTAAAAGGTGAAGTGTGTTGAGATGAAGCTTCGATGACAAGTGAAGGAAATTTGTGGACTTATAACGTTGATGCAGTTCAATAGCAAATGACACACTTTCTAATCCAAGAAATATTTGTTATTGAAACACTTCGATAACGAACGTTTGACTCGACTTATTCAAAAAACTCTCCAATGGTGATGTATGAAATCCTACTCTTACAAGAGATTCTTTAAAAATGTGAAAAAAGCTAACGTTTATTTAGTTTTTTTTTTTTTTGAAAACTTAAAAATTGAAGTTATCTTTACTTGTGATGTTTATTTTAGTCCACAAGGTTTACCAGACACATATTCATTACGTACAACCCAATTCATGTTAAATGTTAAAATGTACTATTCCGTTTAAATTGTTTGATTATCTTTACACAAATGAATATTATTTTATCTTTCAGATAAAGTTATTAAAACCTAAAAATTGAAAATCAAAATTCTTTCAATATTTTTGATAACTCATTAAATAATAAGTATGCCATTGAACAACTAAAATTAAAAAATAAACCAATTTGTAATAGTGTTTTTTTCAAAATAGATGTGATGCACACGTTATAAACTTAACCGTTTTAGAAGGTTCTAAAAATGATTGAACCAACAAAAAAAGCTCTTAATCCAATGTTGTGATATAGTTAGCTCCTCCAACAAAAGATATAGTAGATATCAAAAATTTTGTAAAGACACAAAGTTTCAAAATATTTAGGTACCATGTAGAAGATGGAATTCGATTTGTACCATGTATGAAAAGACAATCTAACAAAAATATAGCTTAATAGAGATTGATAGTATTCTTATGAACCGTGGTTGGTAGCGTTATTTCCTTCATTAAACTGGGCTATTGTTGAGGAAATAAGAAAAATGTTTAATATTTTTAAAACCGCAATAACTTAGTATTGGCAGTTTATTATCCAATAAACAATTTAGTACTAAACTAGATATATTTAATGATTTCAAAACTAAATGATGTTTAGAGGACCATCATGTTTTATACAATATCACCAATGAAAAAAACTTAGAAAATAAATTAAAGAAATGTCCACGGTTGTTACTTGTGATGTCGTTTTAGACCCTTGTATATAATGAAGTTTGAAACTTTAATGTAGATTATAATTTACGATTTAGATTTATTGGATGACGATCAAATTTTATATTAAACCTTAAAATCTAAGTTTAACTAAGACTTATTAAATATGGTGATGTTTACACCATAAGTATGAAACATTATCACTCATTCACGTAACAATGGGAAGCGTGACCTTTTTAAGAATTTATAGTGACCCATGAATGCTTTGTATAATATTTTACTAAATAGAAAATATTAAATGATAACAGGGTAATAAATTATGAATTTTTATCCAGTTTTAGTGCATAAGTTTTAAAAATGTTGATATGCTAGCTTGGTGGAAATATAAGAAAAATCAATTTCCGATCCTCTCCATTATAACCTGAGATCTACTAACCGTCTAAGCTTTTACAATATCTTTGAAATTTGCATTTTTCAATTAGTCGCATGGTTATATCGATACAGAAAATAAGACTCGCTACTTTTTGGCACAGATGTTCATTTGTTTAAAAGATTACTTGGATGCAGCTGAAAGAATACAAGATAAATCCTCACTCAAATATGAATTGGAATATGAAGCTGAGATCTAGCAAGATGAGGAAGAAGGCGGATTGACCCCAGAATGGCCAACTCTGAAACCACATTTGATGAATACCCACGTAATACTTCAGCCTCTAGACCGAAGAATAAAAACATTATGACGAGCGACGATTTAAGAATAAACAATAAAAAAGTTAAAAAAATATTAATGTTACGACATATATTTTTATATATTATAAGCTTTTATTTATTAAATAAAATATGTGAATTTTTAGTTATATTGTTGGTTGAACTTTACCATTTTATACAAACAAAAAAGTATAAGGCTTTTTAAACAAAAACTGGTTTCATTGACCGTTTGGACCCAAACAGGTTAGGACCGTGTCAAAACTTGAACTATTCTTGACAATAAGAAGATCAATAACACAACACAATACTTGAAATCCAACAAATAGTAACAAATAATGAATGTACCACAAGTCTCAATCTCTGAATCAGAGAAACAAGAACATAAACAGAATCAGATCATCAACATGATGATCTGAATATACATCAACAAGTCTAGATGAACCACGATCGATAGACAACTCAGGAAAGGGTCATCCAAACAATGAAACCCTAACAGAATATTCGAGAGAGCGAGCAGAGAAATCTTGTGCGTATGTAAGATTTAGAATGCTTGATGATAATCCCACATACACGCTCACATATATAAAGGCCTACGAACAACTCCATCTACAACAACCCATAAGCCTAGCTCCATAAGCCCAGCAACAGCAATCCATAAGCTCAGCAACAGCAGCCCAGCTCCACAAGCCCAAGACAAGAAACATAAATGAACATTAAAGTAATTCTAATCAATTAACGTTAATGATGATCGCTTAAGACACTAACAACAAATTATGGTCACTCATCGCTACTTAGGGTTAATTTGTTCATTTTTTTGGTAGTCTAGTGGTATTGCTGATTCCTCGTACAAAAATGGTATGAGTTTAATATTTTTGTAAATGTAAAACTAGATGGTATTTAGTAGTAACTTATTGTTATTAAAAAAAGTTAGGGTTTGTTTGGTCACTAATGGTCAATTAAAGTTAAAGTTGGTTAATTATGGTCAATCTAGATCACCGATAGGTATTGGGATGAATGGGTTAATTAAGGTATTGGGATGAATGGGTTAATTAAAGTTAGTGATAGTTGTTTGCGGACACTAACAACCAATTATGGTCATTGATGATCACTAATGGTTAATTTGGTCATTAACGATAAATGGATTTAATATTAGTCACTAGCTTATGGTCAATTAACATGTATTTCAATATTTTCTATACTAGAGATATTGGTTAAAGAAGATTAATTGGTTTATTTGATTATCAAGGAACTCTCCCCTTCTGCAGATGAGACACAAGGAACTATCTTATATATTTTTATATTTTATTATATATTTATGATGTTAAGTTTATATGACATGGTGTGTTTCCTTCATTCATTGCATGTAAGATTATTAGGTTAGTATCCCGTGTATTACACGTCTTAAATAAATAAAATATTAAATAGTTATTGATAAAAATTAAAGAATTATAAAACGGTCTTTTGATATAAGATATGATTGATATTATGTACGAGTAATAAAAGAATGATATCATATACTAAAATAGTTTTTTTTAACTTTTTTGGTTTCTTTACAAATCGTTTTAAAAAAAGTTTCATTTCTAATAATTTATTTATTATAACTTTTAATTTTAATTACTTTTGTTTCATAAGAATTTTATTTTTAAAAGCCGTAGGTTTTAAAATACATTGTGTTTTTTAAAAGTTTGATTTATTTTGAAAAAAAAAATCTTATTTCATAAAAAAATTATTTCTTTAGGAATTGCATTTGTAGAAAGTTCTTTTTAAAATGAATTTATATATGTAATATAAAAAAATTAAATAATATTATTTGTAATTAATGTATTTTTTATGAGAAGAGAAAAACGAAAAAATAAAACTTAGTAGCTCTAGAAAAATGACAAGTGACATATAAAAGTTTTATTTATTAGTATTGATAGATTATTGTTAGAGTTTCCTTAATTGTGATCCTTATTTCCTTTGATAAACAAATTTGACCTATTATGACCTATTAGCTGGTTTTATGCTTTAAAAGTACTATAACTTGTTGACACTCTATGTGAACTCTCAATTTTCTCATTAATTTAATCTGTTGATCTATTAAAAGGTAGTAATATAAATTGTTGACCCATTATTTAAAGGGCCAATTTTGTTACATTAATTTGGTCCATTAGCAGGCTTAATGCATTAAAGTACTCGTTTAGATATTACTAGTGGAAAGTGGATCCCGAAAGGTGTGAATTGAAATATTCGATTTTAGCAGCATAAATCTAGCCTTTCTTATTAGGCCCATGTATAACATATTAATCTCATTAGTTACTAATCTCTCGTGTCTAAAAACATAGGTGGTGACCGGTGAGATATTCAATTTTTGGTCTAGAATTGACGATATGCGGACAAGAAATACAGATTTGGAAGATAATTACATTTTTTATGGCTTGTGGGTTTAACATTTTTGGATTCAAGCATTGAATTTTCGTCTTTCTTTATTGCCATCTTGGACCGGTCAAACTAGTAGCCCAAAATGTAGTATTGCTCATCCGAGTGTGATTAACAACACGATCAGAAGCCAACATTAAATAAAAGATATGATGCATAACAGAAAAGGATGACAACAAAGATTCCAATTTGAATTATAATCATTGTAAGCTAATAATGACCTATTTATGTTTGGTTAATTGGATTTCTTCACGTTTCCTCAGGCCGGGTCACGGGTAAGGGTCAGATCTTAACTGGTTAAATATAACTTGGTCAAACCAGGTTGAGAGAGTGTGGTTGTTTTGGTTAGGATCAATGTTAAGTTTTCAAAACCATATCAAACGGGGCAAAACGATCACATTACTAGTCGACAGGTAGGACAAAATTATCCCATAATGATATATATGGATGTTATATACATACATACATACATACATACATACGTACGTACATACGTACATACATACATACGTACGTACATACATACATACATACATACGTACATACATACATACGTACGTACATACGTACATACATACATACGTACGTACGTACGTACGTACGTACATACATACATACATACATACATACATACATACATACATACATACATACATACATACATACATACATACATACATACATACATACATACATACATACATACATACATACATACATACATACATACATACATACATACATACATACATACATACA
>BJCM01267747.1:1044-19160 GCA_018326385.1 Flaveria bidentis
AATAGACTGCTCAGTCGTACGAATGGAGGTACGAATGAGTCCAATCGTGCATATGAGGGATGCGTATGTATTGAATCATGTGATTGAGTCAATCGTGCGACTAAAGCTACTGGATTTCTAAAATTCGTAGGTTTAAGGTGTTTTGGATGCAAAAACACGAATTTTCACTAACCCTAATTGCCGTATGCCGAAAAAAGTTAAATTTACGAACAGGAGATGTCTAAGAAACCGTTTGACACGAAAAGATTGCATTTTTAGTGAAAAACACAATTTTTGTATAAAAAACGATTGAATCTCACGTAAATCAAGAGCCAAAGCTCTGATACCACTTGTTAGGATCGTGTATTGAACGAAATACTAACCAATAAACGTGTATACCGAATCAAATAGTGCGGAATCCTATTTGATTGGCGATCCAATTAGTGAGAACGCACATAGAAACAATTGTAGATTGAATCTAAACGTTAAGAACGATTTGGAATCGATCTAGTGCGATCTATGAAATTAGAACAGGTTCTTAGAGGTCTCTGGACGGCTAGGGTACGTATGTAATCGAAGTGTTCTCAATTCTTACGTTTTTCCACGAATTAAGTGGTATTAATAGGTTAGGGTTTCTCATTCGAGCGACTAAACCATAGCATGGTTCAATCGTGCGATTGAGTCATGCGGTTGATCCATTCGTACGACTGAGTGTTCAGTCGTGCGACTGAGTCAATCTCATGTTACACTCGTGCGACAGATCTAGTCTCCTAGTTCAGTCGTGCAACTGAGTCATTCGCATGAAGTTGTTCATACGTATGGTCCATTAGCATGGGCCATTCGCATAAGAACTTTATATTATTAAGTTTGAATATATTTATTAATCATCACATTACTAATATTAGTTAAAACAACCACAAACCTATATAGTTAGTTCAATAAGCGTTAAACTACTAATTAACCAAATAATAAACATTATAAGCACAACCACACATTGTATTTTATTAAGTACCCAAACTATTACATATGTGTAAGACAATAAAGACAAATTATATTAAGCTCATAGACTAAGTACACATGTATCTACACTCTAAGCTGCCCATCACCTTTTTAGAAGCAGTGAACACTACTTGCTATATGCAGAACAAAGTTTTAGTAGTTAAGACACATGGTAAGACTCCTTATGAACTTTGGCATAAAAGAAAACCTGCCATTGGTTTTCGCAGGTCATGTGGATGTCTTTGCACTATCTTGAATACCAAAGATCAAATTGCCAAGTTTGATGAGAAAATAGATGATGGACACTTTACTAGATACTCTTTCCAAGAAATGGCTTATAGAGTATACAATCTCAGAACTAAAGTAATTAAGGAGTCAGCCAATGTGACTTTCAATGTGCACACTCCCATTGTGAAAGGTTTTCGTCCTAATTGGCTATTTGATCGTGTTTTAGATACAAACTATTTTAATAAATCTTGTCATAATGTTTCAGGATCCATAGATATATTATAAACAGGTGACCCTAATCAAAGATTTGAGTTGTGAAGACCATCAAGTTACACTATTTCAGCTCTAGCTGTAACCAACTCAGCAAGTGAAGTTTCCATCAGCACAACAATGACAAATTTAGGTGATACAAATGAGATGCCTTCAAATTCCATCTTACAAACACAACACTCAAAAGCTTCAAATGTAGAAGATCAAGGTGGTGGTGAAAGTGATCAAGAATTTCTTCATGCTGACAACCACTCTATTGAAGAAAACATCAATGATGTCACACACTTATTAGATCAAGTTTCTCTTGATAAGTGTGCTGATGTGGTGGGAGAAACCTAATTTTTTGATCTAAATTTCTCTAAGTTAGATCTCTCTAAGCAACTTGTTGTAATCACTCAACTAAGGATTCACAAGTCTCACCCTACCACAAACATCATTGGAGATGTTGACTCATGGGTGTCAACAAGAGGACAAACCCATGATGCTAATGTTTGTCTTCAGTCTTATTTCTTTCCTAGATAGAGCCACAGAAAGTTGACAAGGCTTTAAAGGATGGAAGTTGTGATTGAAACTATGCAAGACAAGCTGCTACAATTCAAAAAACAAAAGGTTTGGAACCAATTTCCTCTCCCTTAAGGGAAGACTACCATAGGAACCAATTGGGTGTTTAGAAACACAAAAGATTATATAGGACTTATCATCAAGAATAAGCAAAACTAGTTGTTCTAGGATACACACAAAAAGAAGGAATTGACTACACATATGTCTTTGCTCCTATATCAAGACTTGAAGCTGTCAGGATATTCTTAGCTTTGTTTGCATCCAAGGATTTTATGGTCTAACAACTTGATGTCAAGTGTGTTTTTCTCTATGGGGTAATTGATGAAGAAGTGTATGTCAAATAACCACCTGGCTTTGCAGACCCTGATCATCCGGATTATGTCTGCAAGCTTGATAAAGCTCTATGTGAGATTTATCAAGCTCCAAGGGAGTGGTATGAGACACTATCTTAGTATCTCGATCTGAATGGATACTAAATGGGTACTATAGGTGAAACTCTCTTCATCATAGGAACACGAAATGCCTTAATGCTAGTTCTAGTATATGTAGATGACATTATCTTTGGGCAACTAATCCAAAGCTCTGCAAAGATTTTGAGAACCTGATGAAAAATAGATTTGAAATGAGTGCAATGGGGGAACTCAATTTCTTTCTAGGAATTCAAGTGAATAAGTTGACAGTGGCATCTTCATAAGTCAGAGAAAGTATGTACAAGACATACTTACAAGATTCAACATGACTGTTTGTAAGGTTGCTAAGACACCTATAGTTGGAAATCACTTCCTTGGACCAAATCTTAAGGGGGAGTGTGTGGATGAACATCTTTATCGAGAAATGATTGGGCCTCTTATGTACCTCACTGCTAGTAGGCCTACTATCATGTTTGCCACATGTATTTGTGCAAGATTTCAAGCCAACCCCAAGATGTGACACCTAGTCATTGTCAAAAGGAAAGGTGCTCCAATACTTGGCGTTTGGTATCCAAAGAAATATGATTTCAATTTCTATGCATATACAGATAATGACTACAGTAGTTGCAACATGACTGTAAAGTCTAGATGAGAGGGATGTCGATTTCTTGGTGGAAGGAAAGTCTCGTGGAAATGAAAGAAACAATCATGTCTGTCTGCGTCAATTGTTGAAGTTGAATACATTGTTGATGTAAGCTGTTATGCTAAAGTGCTTTGGATTCAGAATCAGATGTTGGACTTTGGATTCAACTTCAAGGAAACTCCCATCCATATAGACAACAATAGTTCTAACTCTATCACAGAGAATCCTATGCAGCACCAAGGAGAAAACAAATCAATATCAAGTTTCGTTTGATTAGAGATAACTTTGAATAGGGATTAATCAAACTAGTCAAAGTTAATACAAGTGAATAATATGTTGATCTATTCACCAAAGATCTGTGTGTCCTAAGTTATCTATTTTATCACCATCATAAGCCCTTGTTTACTCTGGAAGAAAAATATTTTTAAAAAACATTCCTTAGATTTTTGAAAATTTTGATATTTTTATCCTTCGGAAGATATGTATACCTTGTGAAGAAACTTATGTCATAGAAAAAAATTACAACTTCAGTAGATTTACATTCGAAAGAAATTTTAAATATCTTCTAAAGCTTACAGTTTTACTTGAATACTTGTATGTTCTTGAAAATTATGAAAGCATTTTAGTCCTAGAAGTTTTATTCTTCTAAGAATGAAGCATTCCTTAGATCAATGCTTGAATACTTGGTTTTCTCTCAAACTCACTTAATCACACATGGTTTAGATGAAGCGGAATGTAAGGCTCTGTTCCCGGAGACCTCACAGTTGGTCATTCACAGCATTAAATACATTAAACTTTATAAGTTTACAAGCTTAAACAACAGAATTATTTTAACAAAAACAATTCATTTCATTAAAACACTGTTGGTGAGCAATACACTATTATTTAACCGATTACAAAAGAATTGTTTAATTGCATTATAAAACAACAACAATAACAAGTATGAATGGATGTTAGTCTTTCCCTACCGGGTAGCTTCACCCTACTGCCATCCTCAGCAATGATTACCTGCCAACTGAAAATGTATAAAAAGTCAGCGTTGCTGAGTGAGTTCTAGTTTTAAAAGTAATAAAATACTTTCTATAAGGTATACATATGAAAATACTCTTTCTATGAAAATTCATCTCTTTATACGTAAGCACGGATTAACTATACAATGAGGAAATGTTTTTTCTCTTTATTGTATGCCTTGTTTACTCTTTACTCTTTTATTTTTATCTTTCACTGTCTATGTGAACCAATGAGCAATACCATAAACTATGTGCGCGGGGGAAATGGTGCTGGGCCCTCTGTTCCCACAAGGGGCTCTAAATACTTTATACAAGGCTGGCCCAAACACCTAGGGTACGCTGCAAAGGTCCGTCAATCTCAATTGACTGGCCCTGTGTGCATCTTTGGGTAGCTAACCCGCATCACAGTTGAGCTAACGACCTTATGATCGTGCACCTCCTATAAGCTTGCAAGACTTGTTAACATTTTAAATTAGGTTCCACTTCTCTTCTTCATTGTTCTTTTGCTTTATTATTAGTAATACTTTACGTTACGATAATAAACACACCACGTAAAGTCACATAATAATAATAATAATAATAATAATAATAATAATAATAATAAGCAATCATAAAGTAATCATAATAATGCATGAAACCCAACATTAATAAGCCCTAGTCAAACCTCGATCAAAACCCTAAAAGCACAGACTCCCAAAAATTCTATAATAAATTCAAAGTGTTTTGGCGCTTTGACACTATTTGGGCACATGGGCCCTGTTTGGGCGTTTTATCACTATGCAGGCGCATCAGCCTACACAACCCTTTGAACACCTAGGTGTATGAGCTATTTCACGCGCATGGATAATGTTCGGGCGTATGGTCCATTTGGACGCATGGACACTTAGACGCATGGGCTATTCAGGCGTATGGAAACTTAGGCGCATGGGCCATTCAGACGTATGGGTACTATTTGGGCGCATGAGTTACACTTAAACATTTCTAAGGCAATTACAGGCGCATGAGCCTTCTGCCCAACATATTTCTAGGATATTTCCGAACCCAAATATCAAGCCTAATTGTTCTAAGCTTACCAAGGCTATTCTAAGCATGAATAACTTATAAGAATCTAAGAAACATCATCAACATGCATAATACATACAGGTATACATACATAAACATTGAAAAATCGTTTTAATACATTTTCAGCGCCATGAAGAGTTTAGAACAAGTAAAACCGGGGTCTAGAAACTCACCTGGTGCAACTTTGGGTTATCTTCCTTCTAACCCGTATGCAAGTGACTTGAAGCACCTAAGAACACACCAAACACACACACGTACACACACACAAACACATAAGCACATAAGCATATAACCGAGGCAAAACCCATCATAAACACTTAAAAATCTCGAATTCTTACCTTGAATTTAGCCTCTTCTTCTTCTTCTTTAAACCGAGAGTTTTTTTCTGCTCTCACTCCCTCAAATCCGAATGAAAAAGGTGATGGGAAGTGTGGATGGGCGGCCATGCCCACCTTTACACCAACTTCTTTGTACTTTATCCCCATTTTACATTTTAACCCCTCAACTTGGGTTTATTGAAGTGTCCTTCCTTTATTGTTCATTTCTTATTTTTCTTTTCGTTTCTTTATTTTTTTAAAGAATTACCGAGTGTTACAAGTCCACCCCCTTAAATAGGTTTCATCCCCGAAACCTGTTATTCCTCAAACAGACGAGGTAATGCCGCCTCATCTCCTTCTCAGTCTCCCAGTAGATTCGGATCCCTTCCTGTGCTTCCATTGTACATGCACAAGAGGAAACACTTAATTCCTCAATCTCTTCTCTTTACGATCGATGATTGCCACCGGTTGCACAACATAATTGAGGCTTTCGTCTACCTTGATATCCTCTAGTGGAACAATCATGTCTTCATCAGCTAAGCACTTTCTCAGATGTGATACATGGAATGTTGGGTGAATTCCACTTAACTCATCTGGTAACTCCAATCTATAGGCCACCTCTCCTACTCGAGCAATGATTCGGAAAGGGCCTATATACCTTGAGCTCAACTTACCCGCTTCCTGAATTAGATAATACTCTTCCAATGTGAGACCTTCAAGATAACCCGGTCACCCACCTGGAACTCAATCGGTTGGTGTCGTTTATCGGCATACGACTTTTGTCTATCTTTGGCTGCCTTCATGAAGGCTTTAATCTTCTAAAGATTCTTAGTTGTAGCCTCGATTACCTCGACGTTCCCCAATTCCTTCTAACCAATATCACCCCAACAAATGGTGTTCTACATCTCCTGTCGTATAGCATCTCATAGGGTGGCATACCAATGCTGGCATGATAGCTTTTGTTGTATGAGAATTCGGCTAACGGTAAGTGGTCATCCCAACTTCCCCCAAATTAAATCACACATGCCCCAAGCATGTCTTCCAATATCTGAATGGTCCTTTCTGACTGACCATCTGTTTGGGGATGATAAGCCATGCTGATATGTAACCTCGTCCCTAAGGCGTCGTGGAATTTCTTCAAAAATTTAGATGTTAACCGGGTGTCACGATCGGATACAAGAGACACCAACATACCGTGACGAGTTACAACTTCCTTGACAAATAGATCCCTCAACCTCTCAGATGATTATGTCTTGCGGATTGGTAGGAAGTGAGCACTCTTCGTCTGACAAACACCCATATGTCATCGTACCCTTTCGGAGTACATGGCAGCTTCGTAATGAAATCAATGGTGATGTGCTCCCACTTTCATTCCGGTATCTCCAAGGGTTGAATCTTCCCATATGGCTTCTGATGTTCAGCCTTCACGTGCTAGCAAGTAAGGAACTTACTCACATACCCTACCATATCGCGTTTCATACCCAGCCACCAATAATCGTTCTTCATATCTTGATACATTTTCGTGGCACCAGGATGAATGGAGTATCGAGTCTTGTGAGCTTCATCCATAATCTTCATTCGTAGATCCCCAAAACAAGGAATCCACACCCGTCCGTATCGAGTTTTAACACTAAGTGCGTTTTCACCCAATTCCCCAACTAGTCCTCTCATTCTTTCCAAGTTAAGATGATTTTCGTGCAATTCCTCATCTTGAAACTCGATAACTTACTTTATCACATCAAAGGTCATGACTAGTTGATAAGCTTTCACCCGAATTGACTCGGGCCTCTCTTTCTGACTAAGGGCATCAGCCACTACATTAGCCTTGCCCGGGTGGTAACGGATCTCACAATCATAGTCCTTTATAAGCTCCAACCATCGCTTCTGTCTCATGTTCAGATCTTTTTGCTCGAAGAAGTACTTCAAGATCTTGTGGTCAGTGAAAATGGTGCACTTCGTCCCGTAAAGGTAGTGCCTCCAAATCTTTAGCGCAAAGACCATGACTGCTAGCTCCAAGTAATGAGTAGGATAGTTATCCTCATGCACTTTCAATTGTCAGGATGCTTAGGCTATCACCTTACCTCGCCGCATCAACATGCAACCCAACCCCGAGTAGGAAGCATCTGAATAGACCACCAAATCCTCGCTCCCTTCAAGTAATGACAAGACAGGGGCCTGGGTCAGTCTTGCCTTTAACTCCTCAAAAGCCCTTTCTTGCTCTTGACCCCACACGAACTTCACATCCTTACAGGTTAGCTTAGTCAATGGGGAGGCTATCTTGGAGAAGGAATGAACCTTCGATAATATCCCGCCAAGCCCAAGAAACTACGAATCTCGGATGGCGTCTTTGGAGGCTTCCATTGCATCACCGCCTCCACCTTTGCGGGGTCTACCATAATCCCCTCGGGATTTACCACCTGACCTAAGAATTGAACTTTGCACAACAAGAACGCGCACTTGGAGAATTTGGCATACAACTTATCCTTTCTTAATGTCTCTAAGACCTCCCGAATGTGACCGATATGCTCTTCCTCGCTCTTTGAGTAGATCAGAATATCATCAATGAACACAATCACTAATCTATCCAACATCAGCCGACACACTCGATTCATCAAATCCATAAAGGCAGCTGGCACGTTAGTTAGACCAAAAGACATAATGAGGAACTCGTAGTGTCCATAACACGTACGGAAAGTTGTCTTAGGAACGTCTTGTTCCTTCACCTTCAATTGATGGTAGCCGGATCGTAGATCTATCCTTGAGAACCAACTTGCACCTTGGAGCTCGTCAAACAAGTCATCAATTCTTGGTAACGGGTACGGATTCTTCACCGTCAACTTGTTCAGCTCTCGATAGTCGATGCACATTCGCATACATTCGTCCTTTTTCTTTACAAACAATACCGGAGCACCCCACGGGGAGATACTCGGTCGAATGAATTCCTTATCCATCAACTCCTGCAATTGGCTCATGAGTTCCTTCATCTCAGTGGGAGCTAATCGATATGGTGCTTTGGCAACGGGTTGAGCACCGGGTATCAAATCAATTTGGAACTCAATCTAGCGATCCGGTGGCACGTCGGGTAAGTCTTCCAGGAATACATCTTGAAAATCGCACACCACTAGTACCTCAGATAATTGTGGAATTGACGCCTCCACATCCTTTACGTATGCCAAGTAGACACTACATCCACGTTTCATGCACTTCCACCCCACCGCCATTGAAATCACCTTTAGGATCGTAGTAACGCGATCTCCCCAAATCATAACCAAACTCCCATCAGGCGCAACTAGTTGAATCATCTTCTTGCAACATACGATGTTTGCTTCATAGGTTGCTAACCAGTCCATCCCTAGTACTACATCAAATCCACCTAGGGGCATCACGTGTAACCTAGCAGCAAACCTATGACCTTCTAGTTCTATGGCACTGTCCTCTATCACATTAGTAATTCTAGTGGACTTGCCAATAGCGGTTTCTACATCTAATGGTTCATTGACATTTCTACTGCTAATAGGCAACTTAGCACAGAATGTAGTGGAAATAAAACTCCTACTAGCACCAGAATCAAACAATACAGAGGCATAAGTTTGGTTTACTAGAAACATACCTGACACAACATTGGGATCAGCTCTCGCATCCTCCCGGGTCATGGTGTAAGCTCTAGCACTTGCCCTCTTCCCTCCTTCCTCCAGCTTCTTCTTCGCTCTAGAAGTCTCCGCCCTAGGCTTTTTACAGTCTTTGGTCGCGTGGCCCTCCCCGCCACAGTTATAGCACTTCAGCACCCAACAGTCTCTAGTGATGTGGCCAAGCTTGCAACATCTAAAGCATATATTCATTTCCATCCTGCACTCACCGATATGCTCCCTTCCACAACTACCACACTTATTCTGCCCTGATCTTGACGACACCCCACGGTCGTACACCTTCATCTTCTCGTTGTTTGGAGTGAAACCACCACGTCCAAACCTCTTCCCATTCTAGTTCTTACCATCCCCACTCATCTTCTTCACCTCCACCACAGTCTCCTCTCGCTCATCATACAATCAACCTGCCAAATCCACCACCGATCGAAAGGTACCTGGCTGAGCAGCAATCAGGTGCCTGCGAATGTCGGCCAGCAGTCCCTGGATGTACCTCTTTCTCTTCCTTGACATCGGCGTCACCTAATCCGGCACCAGCCTCGCCATCTCGTTGAATTTAGTGGTGTACTGCTGGTGGGTCATGGTCCCTGCTTCAAGTTGCAAGAACTCCCTCTCGATTTTATCGAGTTCCCTATGAGGACAGATTTCCTCGACCAACAATTTCTTCAGTTCCCTCCACCTTATTCTTTCGATTTCCTTGGTACCCTCAGCTTGGACAATATATTCCCACCAACACAACGCTGAATCAACGTAAGACTGAATCGCAAACTTCACCTTCTGGTCCTCGCGTCACTCACTTATTTCCAACGCTGAATCAACGTAAGAGTGAATCGACAATATATTCTCCCTCACCCAGCGGTGAGCGGCAGCAGCATTGCCATTGCCATCAAAAGTCGGCGGCTTACACCTTTGGAACGCCCCATAACTGCACCCTCCGGTAGCTACCCTTACTACATCATCCTCCTCATCAGATAACACAATCTCAGGCTCTGGTTGTTCCTCCTCCCTTCTATTTCCCTTGCTCGTTGATCCCTTTCTATTCTCCTTATCCTTCCTCTCCTCGCTTCTCACAGTCCTAATGACTACAATCACCACAGACAGTAAGACTGTCTGCATGACCTGGTGTACTTCATCAGCAATCGCATCCCTAGCTGAGGCATTCAACCTAGCATTCTCATTCTCTTCACTCCGGCCATGAACTTCAGGGTTCTCATCGGTCTTCTTAGGAGCCTTAGCACTACTCCTAGTCACATGTGGATGGCCTCTGCCTCTAGGAGTCTTGGAAGATTTCTGTCCAACCATCCTTTAACACAATATTTGATTCAAATACTAACGCTATCATTCAAGGGAATAGCTCAGTTTATGTCAAGTATAGTAAGTCCCTAATTATAGTGGCCAGTTGTGATTAGCCACTTACTTTACTCTTCATACCATAAGCATTTCCTATCCTGACTTAATCAGTATCTAAATCTACTAAGAGCACATATATCAAATAGCATGCGCACATAATGCCGATTAACATTAAGAAAAGACATACCTGATGGCACGTTGCTACTCGAGCTGACATCCCTCCATTTGTCCTATTTTAAGTTTAAGTTTAGGTTTTAAAAATCTATTTAACCCAATTCTCTTAATCTTTGGCTCCGATACCAACTTGTAAGGCCCCGTTCCCTGAGACCTCATAGTTGGTCATTCACAGCATTAAATACATTAAACTTTATAAGTTTACAAGATTAAGCAGCGGAATTATTTTAACAAAAACCATTCATTTCATTAAAACACTGTTGCTGAGCAATACACTATTGTTTAAACGATTACAAAAGAATTTTTTAATTGCATTACAAAACAACAACAATAGCAAGTATGATTGGATGTCAGTCTTTCCCAGCCGAGTAGCTTCACCCTCGTGCCATCCTCAGCAATGATTACCTGCCAATTGAAAATGTATAAAAAGTCAGCGTTGCTCAGTGAGTTCTAGTTTTAAAAGTAATAAAATAGTTTTTGTAAGGTATACATATGAAAATACTCTTTCTATGAAAATTCATCTCTTTATACGTGAGCACGCATTAACTATACAATCAGGTAATGTTTCTTCCCTTTATTGTATGCCTTGTTTACTCTTTACTCTTTTATTTTTATCTTTCACTGTCTATGTGGACCAATGATCAATACCCTAAACTATGTGCGCGGGGGAAATGGTGTTGGGCCCTCTGTTCCCACAAGGGGCTCTAAATATTGTATACAAGGCTGGCCCAGACACCTAGGGTATGCTGCAAAGGTCCGCCAATCTCAATTGACTGGCCCTGTGTGCATCTTAGGGTAGCTAACCCGCATCACAGTTGAGCTAACGACCTCATGGTCGTGCACCTCCTATAAGCTTGCAAGTCTTGTTAACATTTTAAATTAGGTACCACTTCTCTTCTTCATTGTTCTTTTGCTTTATTATTAGTAATACTTTACGTTACAATAATAAACAAACAACGTAAAGTCACATACTAATAGTAATAACAATAATAATAATAATTATAATAATAATAATAATAAGCAATCATAAAGTAATCATAATAATGCATGAAACCCAACATTAATAAGACCTAGTCAAACCTCGGTCAAAACCCTAAAAGCATAGACTCCTAAAAATTTTGTAATAAATTCTAAGTGTACAGGTGCTTGGACACTATTTGGGTACATGGGCCCTATTTGGGAGTTTTATCACTATGCAAGCGCATCAGCCTACACAACACTTTCAACACTTAGGCGCATAAGCTATTTCTGGCACTTGGATACTAGTCGGGCGTATGGTCTATTCGGAAGCATGGAAACTTAGACGCATGGGCTATTCGGGCGTATGGAAACTTAAGCGAATGGGACATTCAGACGTATGGGTACTATTTGGGTGCATGAGTTACACTTAAACATTTCTAAGGCAATTTCAGGCGCATGAGCCTTCTGCCCAACATATTTCTAGGGTATTTCCGAACCCAAACATCAAGCCTAATTGTTCTAAGCTTACCAAGGCTATTCTAAGCATGAACAACTTATAAGCATCTAAGAAACATCATCAACATGCATAATACATACGGGTATACATACATGAACATTGAAAAATCATTTTAATACATTTTCAGCCCCAAGAAGAGTTTAAAACTAGTAAAACCGGGGTCATGAATCTCACCTGGTGCAACTTTGTGTGTATCTTCCTTCTAACCCGTATGCAAGTGAGTTCAAGAACCTAAGAACACACCAAACACACACACACGAACACACACACAAACACATAAGCACATAAGCATATAACCGAGGAAAATCCCATCATAAACACTTAAAAATCTCGAATTCTTACCTTGAATTTAGTCTCTTCTTCTTCTTCTTTAAACCGAGAGTTTTTTCTTCTCTCACTCCCTCAAATCCGAATGAAAAAGGTGATGGGAAGTGAGGGTGGGCGGCCATGCCCACCTTTACAAGAACTTCTTTGTACTTTATCCCCTTTTTATATTTTTAACCCCTCAACTTGCATTTATTGAAGTTTCTTTCCTTTATTCTTCATTTCTTATTTTTCTTTTCTTTTTTTTAAAGAATAACCAGGTGTTACACGGAATCTCTTCTAGGAATTGATAACAATATACTAAGTAACAAAGAACACAAGGAAATAATATTCAAGGTACTTGTGTATATTACTTCTCAACTCAAAGTATTACAAGACTCTTACAAAACATGTTTCATCAGTTACAATGAGAAACTATATATACTATCACCTACAGTCGGATATTTTGATACTATCTAGACCCCTATAACTAAAGAAAATACTGCAAAGCTAAAGTTAAGGTATCTTAGATAAAGTCTTATCTATGATTTGGTAATCATGACATGTCCATGACTTACTTTTTTTCACCAACTAAAGTTGGCAAATGTACTAATTGATCAAAGGTGAACAGTGGACTAAAGTATGGTCAACTACATGGGCTTGAGAAAGTGCCATGTAGTATATAATATGTCTTCGGCGAAGTGTTAGAGAGATCATACTTTTGTCCAATGGCTCATAGTAGATACTTCTGAAGGTCAACTTGCTTCAGAAGAACAAGTTCTTTCGAAGCCACTTATACTTCGAAAGTGGCTACTTCTTCCTAGGCTTGGGGACTTCTAGATACTTCTTAAGTCATTGTCTTGACTTCTTCTAAGTCTTGAACTTTGGAAGGGAGAAGACTTTGTCTCTGAAGTTGAAGTTTTCCTTCGAAAGATGATCTTGTACTTGCCTTCGGACGAACTCCATTTACCTTCAGAAGTTCCATACTTAGCTTCGAAAGACCTTTATTAGTTGCACCAAAATTGTCCAAGTGTTTGGTTTTGGTTGCACCAGCCTTTCTAGATTCAACAAACTCCCCCTAGCTTGATGCCACCAAAGTCTCACTTATTCTTGCTTCTCAAAACCTTCAACACCAGGGACAAAAGATGTTTATCCATTTCTTTGTTCTTCCCTAAAGTTGTGTTGAGAAGTTTGTAAGTCATTGCTAATCATTTTCTTTCCTTCTCCTCTCTTAGTTTTAACTCCTCTTCAGTCTTTGTCCTTGTAGTTACCTTGGCCAACTAAAGTCTGCTCAGATGATTTGTGATGTGAGCAACTATCTCAGAGTTGAATGGTTGGAAAATGGCTTTTCTACTAACTCAGGAATATCAAATCTGTTGAAGTGTAGTAGAGATGATGCATTAATAATTTTTATCTCACCAATCTCTTTCTCAACAACAAAATGGTGAGAAGAGTCTTCGAACCTCCACTGGATGATCTTCTTAATTGGCACAAAGGGGCTTACTTGGCACTCTATTCCCTTTCTTGGAATCTAGTAGAGTCACAAGCCTTCTTCTTAGCTTCTTCTCTTCATCATTTAGTTAATCAGAGTTGAGACCAAAGAGTTTAATGGCTTGGTCCATTCTTCCACTAGGTAACACGAGGAGCCATTAACATAAGTCAATTTGACTGAATCCTCCTCATAAGAGATATCTCTCAAGGTTGTACACTTGATGAACATCATCTTGATATGCTTAAACTATTGGATCTTGTATGCCCAAGACACATACAAGATTGATGTTGTTAGTATGTTATGATCCAAGTCGGGTCATACCCAATAACAAGTTATACAAACACCAATAAATGTTTATTTGTTGATGAGATCATACAAATAAACATTGACACCAATTTAGAAAATGGGTTTTCTAAAACATTGCTTTGTAATAGAAAAACTTTATATAGATAGTTTGTTCATGAGATATTATTTGTTTCATTATTTAAGTTTGTTAAATAATAAAAAATAAAAGTGTGTTAATGATATAAAATTAAAATAGGTTGTAATTTAATAAATTAAGGGTTGAAAGAGTGCAAATTTATAAAAGTTTCAAAATTGGGGGAACCCATTTTTGAAACATATTTCAGCCGCCCCATGTGGGGGCTTTGAGGGGTCTTTTAGTCTTGGTTCTTTCAAGACTTAATTCTCTCTTGCACTCTTCCAACTCTCCTCTCTCTAAGACACACTTTCTCTTACACACACATAGCAAAACTCTCTCCAGAAGTGGCTGAAAATTTCGGATTTCAAGAAGATACAAGCTGAAATTTTCGGACTTGTGAAGGACAAAGGAAGAGAGTTCTTGTGTGTTGCTCTCATAAAAAGCTTGGTGTTTGGAAGGACTTGTGGGTATACAAGCTTGAGGACTTCTATTTTGGAGGCTACACATTCAAGAACATCATCACCTTCTTCCTTTTCATCTACAACATTTTGTTCAAGAAAGGTTGATTCTATGAACACCCTATGGTTGTTATGTCTTGTTTGATAGCATACTATTTCACATACATTTTGATCCTTATTCTTGGGTTATTTTTGTGGTTTAAAATGGTAAAATTTTGAGATTATAAACCATATGTTAAACTCCTTTTTCCGCTGCATTATTATAGTTTAAATGGTTAAACTAGCTTGTTTTACATGTGACAAAACCCAACAATGGCATCTAGAGCCGATTATGTGGAATATGTGCTTCAAAATGTCTTGAAAAGTTAGTTTTCATGGACTTGTTCAACCCATTAGGGGCTGTTTTGTTGGGGATGTATGAATCCCTTGTGTTTCAAGGTTTCATCTTGCATTCTTTAGTATAAATCTTGAAAGATTTACATCAAATGGTTGATTGTGTTGTTTGGACATACCTTAAAGTTTTAGTTTATGTTGGCTGAAACTTTAGGGCTGAAATAGGGGTTCATTATTGTTCTTGGATGTTGTATATGTTTCATATTATGGTGCATAACATAGCCTTGGCCTTATGTGTTTGGTTTTGGTTGATTGTGATTTGTCATGTTGGTTTTGATTCTTGTAAGGGTTGTAATTTTCTGTTTTGTATCTTGGGTTATAATTTATTTATTCATTTGGTTATGTAATAATTAGATTAGGTTCATTTCTTTTATTAGAAAAATTGTAATAGGATATGATTTTTGTAAAAAAAAAAAAGATGCACAAGATGAAGACTCAAAGAAGGACACAAAAGACATGGACACTTGAAGCATTTGGATGTGGTTTCAAGTGGGAGTTCATGGACACATGTTGATGTGTCATCTCTAACCTTAGGAAAGACCTTATGACAAAACTTGTGATGGCAAACAAGTGTGGTCAACTTAGTTGCTATGGTTATGCACTCATGTTTGTATGTTTATGCTTGTTTTGATGTTTGTTGTTTGATTCATCGGTTGTCATTTGGTTTTGAATAACAAACTCATTAACAAACATTACAAGCTGAAAATTTGATGGTTCTTTATCATTAAATGGTTAATAAAAAGTTATTAAAAGGATGATGGTTATAAATAAAAGAGGTTTTATTAAAAGTGAACCATAGGGTACCTTGTATTTGAAAGCATGCAAATATAAGGTACATAGAGTTTTCTAAACTAAGATAATGAAAACTTTAAATTTCTTTTATAAACAAGTTTAACACCGTCCTTTTGCCCAACACTTGAGTCATTTGGAAACTCTTAACGGGATAAAGGTCACCTAACCATTTTGAGGGAACTTGAGGTGAGGACACCATATTTGTGGGATAAAGGTCACCTAACCACTTATGTTGGAAAACTCATATGTGTGTGCAAGTAGGGTAACTTGATTTGCAAACCATGTTAAATGGATCACCTATAATATGGTTTACAAAGGTGTTGATAGGATAAACATGCCGACTATATATATGATGTTTTAATACGATCCCATACCCTAGAAGTTACAAAGGGTTGCAATTGTCAAAACGTTGACTACCTTGTTAATTTAAATAATGGGATAAAGGTCACCTAACAACTATTTAAATGTAACGTTGGATTCTAGATTTTAAAATAGTGTAAGACACTTAAAAGGGGTTTTAATTATTAAAATATGAACAATATCAAAATTACTAAACTTGAACTTTGTTATATTTTGTAGATGGCCACCAACAATAATGAAAACAATGAAATCCTATCCGCTCACTCACTATCACTAAGGACCATTCTCCAAAAGGAGCGTCTAAACCATAGTAACTTTATTGATTGGTTACAAAACTTGAGAATTGTTCTCAAGCAAGAGAAACGATCATACATATTAGACGATCCGATTCTAGATCAACCTAGTGAGGATGATGAGAAGGCCTATAATAATTGGGTAAAATACACTAAGGGCTCGGTCCAAGTGTCTTGCCTCATGTTGGCAAGTATGACTCCAGATCTCCAAAAGGAGTATGAACATCATGGAGCATACGACATGATAACCCAACTGAAGGAAACGTTCTAACAACAAGCACGGTTGAGCGCTTCAAAACGGTTGGAGCACTCCATGCGTGTCGTATGGATGACACCCAATCTATTTCATCTTATGTACGTAAGATGAAAAGCCACATCGACCGCCCCGAAAGGCTGAATTGTCCCATCTCAAAAGAGTTGGCTACAGATTTGATCCTCAACTCTTTGTCAAAAAGGTTTGACAACTTTGTCATGAATTATAACATGAACGGATGGGACAAAACATAAGTGAGCTTCACTCTATGCTCAAAACTGCCGAGGCGGCCATGGGTAAAAGGGTATTACCCGTTCTCACAATCAATGAAGGTGGGAACAAGAAGAGGCCTCACCCCGCACCCAAGGCAAATGTTGCCAAGGGTAAAGGACAAGTTAGGGGAAGGGGAAAGGGAGTGGTAATAGCGCCACCACCAAAACCAGTAGAGAAGAAACAAAAGGTTGCTTCGAATGACCCATGCTTTAAGTGCGGGGAGATTGGACATTGGGCAAGAAATTGCCCAGTCCATCTCAAATAGTTGCAAGCAAAGAGGATGCTGGGCAAACCTTAGGTACAATTTTCATGATTCATATTGATCTAAATTTAATATCCTCTAACACATGGGTATTGGATACCGGATGTGGAACTCACATTTGCAACTTATTACAGGGGTTCAAAAGAAGTAAGGACTTCAATAATGGGGATGTAAGCCTCTACATGGGAAATAGGGCAAAGGTTCAAGTTGAAGGCCGAGGGGACTACATCTTGAAGCTTCCAAATAGTTGGAAGCAATTTTGAACAATATTTTTTATGCTCCTAGTTTGAGTAGGAACATTATTTCTGTTGCCCAATTAAGACAATATGGTTATGTTTTGTCATTTGTTGAGAATGAAATTCATGTTTCTTTAAATGGCAGGTTTTATTTTAAAGCTATTCCTATTAATGGTATTTATGAATTGTTCGTGAAAACACATTATATGATAGCTCATTGTACCAAACCACCATTAAGAAACTCAAATTGGGTTTGAGTGATACCTATCTTTGGCATTGTCGTCTTGGTCATATAAACAAGAAGCGCATACAAACACTTCAAAAGAACGGTCTTTTAAAAACAAATGAATATGATTCATTCGATGTATCTGAATCTTGTTTACAAGGTAAAATGACTAAGGCACCTTTTAGTGGCAAATCCAAAAGGGCAAAAGATTTATTAGGCATCATACATTC